>JARYZH020002400.1:0-16069 GCA_030021035.2 Notholithocarpus densiflorus | reverse complement strand
TTGGAACTGCACAATGTGAAGATAGAACCGTCAAATGTGAGAAAAAAAGTAAGAGAACCACTAAATGTGAGAAAAGAACTGTCACATGTGATGTTAGAACTGCATAATGTGACGATGAAACCGTTAAATGTGAGAAAAAAAAAATAAGGAAACCACCGAATGTGACTAAAGAACTGTCACTTGTAATGTTGGAACTGCACAATGTGAGGATGGAACCGTCAAATGTGAGAAAAAAGTAAGGGAACCACCAAATATGAGAAAAGAACTGTCACATGTGATGTTGGAATTACACAATGTGAAGATAGAACCGTCAAATGTGAGAAAAAAGTTAGCGAACCATTAAATGTGACAAAAGAACTGTCATATGTGATGTTAGAACTTTACAATATTACGATGAAACTGTCAAATGTGAGAAAAAAAAAAAAAGAATTACCAAATGTGATAAAAGAACTGTCACATGTGATGTTGGAACTGTACAATGTGAGGATGAAAATGTCAAATGTGAGAAAAAAGTAAGGGAACTACCAAATGTGAGAAAAACACTGTCACATGTGATGTTGAAACTGCATAATGTGAGGATGAAACCGTCAAATGTGAGAAAAAAGTAACATGATATCGCAAGTTACCTACTGGTGGGTATCGTACCTTTCTTTTTTTGGGGGGTATCGTAGAATTTCCCTTCAAATGAATATGATGAATGATGATGATATTCATAATATTAACAGTGATTAAATAAATTTTAGCACTAAATTGAATTAATTGAGTTCATGAAAATACAAAACTTTTGTATTATGTCCTCTGATATCATCTCTTACAATTTTTTTTTTCAATCGGTTACCTAACTGAGGTATCAACTTCAAAGCATTTTATCTTATATATAATTTGTCAAACGCTCTAAAAGCTAAAACTATTTTTAGTTATTTATTTAAGAAAAAAAAAAAAAAAATTAAACTCTACTGTCAAACAGACCCTTAATGTTTAGACTTGAGGGTTGGTTTTCTGTTTTTCAATTGACTTGGTGAGAAGTTGAGGTCTTCGACAGATGTTATCAATCCGATGTTTTTTTTTTTTTTTTTTTTTTTTTTTTTTTTTTTAATTCACTGTCATAGACTATGCAAAAATAAGATGTTTTGAATAAAATAAGAAATTTAGAAATTCAAAAAAAAAAAAAAAAAAAAAAAAAAAAAAACGTGTTCCTGCATTTGGTTATATATATAAATGAGGCTTTTGATTCTCAACTAGAAAGGTTATCCAAACAAGTTCAAAAACCAAAAACCATACGGATTGACTCTTAATACTGCTTGTGGGAGGTTCAATCTTTGATATATATGCCACGATTTTTTTTAAGAAAAAATTATACATTCTTAGCTTCGCTAATGTCTTCTTCATAATTAACAGAGGAACGCAACGTTGTTTTATAAAAGGAGATATATATATATATATATATATATATATATATGTCAATTCAAAATCTATTTCGCCAGTACTCTTTCAATTGTATATTTTTACTTTTGATATAGTTTGTCATTACCAGATTTGAGAGACGCTCGTAGTGGAGTCAGGAACGAAGCCAGAGCTTTGAGTTAAGGGGGCGGCTTTACTGTTGGCTGTGTGCAGCGGTTTCAACCTTTGACTCTGCTACTACTTAGCTACTGAGATTTTTTATTTTTTATTTATTTTTTTTGCGTCAGTAAGAACAAAATTATTTTTATTTAGAATTTTTTAAATGACAGGGTTGTTTATTTTAAATTTGGTTAATTGAGCTTAATTTTTTTTAAAGTTTTACTATTGGTAATTTTTGTTGTTTAGCTATTTTTTTGGGGCTTGTATACTTTGTTTTAGATTTTAGATCTATAAATTTTTTTATAGTCACTAAAATGAGGAAAATACTAGCGCTACAAACATTTTTTATTATAAATTATTGATGTAATAAGTGGTTACTAGTAAGTAAAAAAATGATGTGAATAGTGGGTCTATGTGCGAACCAATACGAATTTGCTACCAAAACAATTTGTAAAAATGTTGTAAAAAAGTTTGTGAGTTTAGGCATTACTCTTAAAAGAATTAATGATATTATTTAAGGGAAAAAATGTTATTTTATAGAACAAAATTGCTAAAATTAGTATACACACATACATACATATATATATATATATATTTTTTTTAATTTAGGGGGGGCCATTGCCCCCCCTAGTCCAAAGCTAGCTACGTCCCTGAGTGGAGTATATGTTTTTGTGGCAGTCACATTATTTAGAATTTAATTGGTTTTAGATTTTTCGGTTTGTACACCCAATAATTTACTTGCTACAAAAATTAAAAACTTAGATGAATACGTAGATGAAAATTGTACTCCAACTGAAATCCAATTTAGAATCTAATTGAATTTGGACTCTTCGATTTTTACACTCAACAATTAACTTAGCACAAAATTAAAAATTAAAAATTAAATGGGACACATGGTACAAAATTGAGAATCCAATTAAAATCTAATTGAATTTTCTTTGAGTTTTGTTTATTAATATATAAATAGATATAGATTCCCATCATGATTTCGTCTTCATATGACACGTATGTTAAATATTTTCTTCTCTATTGTATCAAAATTTGTGCCATTACAAAGATTAACAAATTTAAAGAAGTTAAAATGATCTACTTGGTGAAATGCAAGTTTGAATATGTGCAGGTATCAGCGTAAGCCTCTTAATATTGCTTTTGGGAGGTTCTTGGATATATTGGGGTCTAAAAAGAAGAAAGAACCTCAAGCTCAAAGAAAAATTCTTCCAACAAAATGGTGGTTTATTGTTAAAAAAACAAGTCTCTAATCATGAAAGTTCTGTGACAACCAAATTCTTTACTGCAGAAGAGTTAAAAAAGGCCACCAACAACTACGACAAGAGTAGAGTCCTTGGCCAAGGAGGCTATGGAACAGTGTATAAAGGAGTACTATCAAATAACACAATTGTTGTTATTAAGAAGTTTAAAATTGGTGATCATAGCCAAATTGAGCAATTCATTAAGAAGTGACTGTGCTTACCCAAATTAACCATAAGAATGTGGTTAAGTTGTTTGGTTGTTGTCTAGAAACAGACGTGCCTTTACTAGTTTATGAATTCATCACAAACGGGACTCTTTGTGAACACATTCATGATAAAGGCCGATCATTCTTACTTTCTTGAATAAAAACGTCTAAAGATTACAATAGAAATCGCTGAAGCACTTGCATACTTGCATTCAACAACTTCTATGCCAATTATACATAGAGATGTGAAAACTGCGAATATACTGTTAAATGATAACTATACAGCAAAAGTGGCTAACTTTGGAGCTTCAAGGCTAGTTCCTCTTGATCAAACACAATTGACCACTTTGGTGCAAGAACTTGGGGGTATTTGGACCAAGAATATTTTCAAACTAGCAACCTAACAGATAAAAGTGATGTCTATAACTTTGGTGTGGTTATGGCAGAGCTATTGACAGGTAAGAAAGTACTTTCTTTTGATAGGCCTAAAATTGATAGAAATCTAGCAACATCCTTTGTTTCTGCCATAAAAGAAGATCGCCTACTTCAAATTCTTGAAGTTCACATTGTCAATGAGGATAATATTGAACAACTAAAGGAAGTTGCTAATCTTGCAAAAAGGTGACTAGAGTTGAGAGGAGAGGATAGGCCTACTATGAAAGAGGTGGCAACAGAGCTGGAAAGATTGAAAAAAAAGCCACTAGGAAACATTGATGTCTATGCAAAAAAGACTGAATTGCTCAGTGCAACTAGTCACTCACTCTTTCGACTTTGATATTGGCTCTGGTGGTTCTACCAGTACAACTGCTGAGCATGATAGCATGAAAGACCAATTACCGAAACTCGTGGATGATGGGAGATAATTACTTGCTCCTTAGTAATATATTGGTATCAATTCACAATAAGAATTTGACATGTGTGTCTACTTTTTTTTTTTTTTTTTTGATAAGTATCACGTTTATATTCTTAATTGTATTATGTATATGTCTTGTGAGTTATATTTTGAATATTGGTAGTTGTAGTAATTGACTGATTGTATTTTTAGGTTATATATATATATATATATATATATTTATATATTTGAGATGTAGGAGTCCAATGACTCCAATCATGTCTTTTATATTGATTTTTTATTGATTGTGATCATTTGGTTCAGGGGTGACGTTTTTTACATACACATACTATGTTATACACACCCTCACACATAAACTTAAATTGCACACAAATTGTGACTTGAAGTAAGAGTTTTGGTGTGTGAACTAATTTTTAGTTTTTACCCTTTGGTTTAATGTAGTTTCCATTTATCTATTTCTTTCTATTGCTAAACCTATGAATTTTCTAATTTTCTCTTCCTCCCTCTTTCACACAAAATAGAGTTATTGATATATCTCTTTTGATTGCCAATAATTAGTTGGACTAGATGATCGAAGTGGAAGTACAAATGTGTTTTTTTTTTTAATTTTAATTTTTTGCCTTCTTTAATTTTATTACGTTAATGAGGTTGATAACAATTAGATATGACAAATAAACACTTGTTCCAAAAGTTTTAGTATTTTTTAATTTTTAATTACATGATAAACTAACGCGGTAATGTTTGATCTAACAAATGAATTTAATTATTTAATTTTCTTAAAAGAATAACTATTTAACTAAAAAAAAGTGTAAGCCCCTAATCACTTTGCACGAAAAGCCCACCATTTCTTCTCCTTCCTCCGGTAACAGATAGGCCCCCGCCGACTTACGACACCAAGGGATGAAAACCCCCTTCAAATTGAAGATTCTTCAATTGAAAGCACATTCTAATTACTTCCATATTTAATCTTTTATCCTCTTGATAAGATTGGAACTTCTAAACCCTCTGAAATGCTACCATTTCAATTTGGAGATTCTTCAATTGGAAGTACACCTTGATTCATGTCGGCTGAAAACATAAGTCAATTTTTTTCTTTTGTTATATGTGCAGTGATTTTCCAACTCTCATTTTTCCTTACAGATGAAAATAAATACAACTCTCATTTTTCTTTTCTTTACTTTTCATCGTCAAACTATTGTTTAGGCATCCAATGTTGGGTGTGTGACTTTGTTGCCATTGTTGGTGACTGGTGAGTGTTATGAGCGCCTGAAGGCGTGGCCCATGAATGCCATCATGTTTGCCATGCAAATTGCTCTTTTAGATGCTGCCAAATGTGAATCCGTCTTTCACTTAGTTTCGGAAATACACCACTAATTTAGGATTAAGCCGGAGAATTAAATCATGTCAATTACACTCTAATAATTTCCAACTTTCATACCCTCTAAATACTACCATTTCAATTTAGAGATTCTTCCATTTCAAGCTCACCTCTAGAGTGTGTTTGGCTTTTACTTCATTCCATCTTCTCAGCGTCGCTTAAAGCATCAAATACTATAACAGGTTAGGGCTTATACCCTTAAAGCATCAAATATTCCGTTAAACTATGATGCATAATTTTATAAATATTAAAAATACCGACATGTCATTAAAATATTACCACGTCATTGTTCCATTAGACATATAAGTTAGGAAACTAATATAAGTTAATAAAGGGACCAATCAATGGCGCTTATTTTGTAAACTTCACGAATCAATAGTGCTCACTTGAAACTTCAGGGACTAAAAACGTTCAATAAATAAACTTTAAGAACCAATAATGTATTTAGATATTTTTCTTTTCTTTTCTTATTACATGTACATTGATTTTCTATATGAGATTAGCCCTAAAAGATGAAAATACATACAACTCTCATTTTTTTCTTTCTTTACTTTTTCATCATCAAAATGTTTTTGGGGCTTCCGACGAAAAGATTATAGCTTTATTGGCGAGAACTATGAGTGTCTCAAGGCATGGCCCGTGAATGCTACCATGTATACCATATAAATGGCATTCTTGGATGCTGCCCAATGTGGATCCTCCCAGCACTTATATTTGGGAGGGCAAGACTTAGGTACATATTTAGGTACTGTTCTTTAGATTTCCTTTTTAAGATTTAACCATGTGAATTTTTTCTCATAGGATGGAAGTGTATTTTTTAGTTAAGTAGCCACATAGTTGAATCTTATGAAGGGGAACTTAAGGAACAACACTTAATGTACTGTACCTAAGTTTTGTCCTATTTGGAAATACACCACACTAACTCAAGATTATGGCAAAAAATGAATTAACCACTTAATTTAGGTCCAAGAATTGCCTTTTGACCCCTACATAAAGTTCTAACTTGAACTAGAACTTAGGTGTAGAATTAAAGTACAAACTTGAAAATGTATTAGGCACTCAAGCTATGTACTACAACAAAGTTGGTTTTTTCAAGTGTCAAAACCCTTGGAAAAAGTATAAAAAGCCCTTAAAAAATATTATTTTGAGGGTCTAGGTGACCCTTGATGAACTTTGAAACAAATGTCTTCAAAACTAAAATTTCGGCGGCCTATGTGACCCTTGAAATAAAAATTTCAATGGCTAACACTTGAAACAAATGTTTTATCGTTATGGAGGTTTGGAGACCCTTGGAAAATTTAAAAATAAATAAGAGCACAGTAACATTTTTTTGGGGGTCTCCAAACCCTCAAAATAAGGTTATTCTCTTTTTTTATTAAAAAAAAAAAAAAAAAAAAAAAAACCACAATCATGCACACAAGCTTTAAAGAACCACATATTACAAAATCTATATTATACCTAAACACAAATATCAAAACAAAATTCAATTATCTTTCCAAATCACTAAATCCTTTATTCTTAAAGTCTATGGAGACACTTTCACATTAACCTAAAGGAATTTAGTATTTTAACTAAAATTCTCTGCCATAGACAAAAAAAGTTGATATTCAAGATAGTTGCTAATGAAGAATATCTCTTCCAATTGCCTGAACTTCCCTGGATCATCTCCCTTTTGCATTGATTTCAAAGGAATATTGCTGGTAGTAAGGTTTAAAGAAAAACAAACTAAATTTAAAAGGAAAAAAAGAAAAAAGAAAAAAGAAGAAGAAGTTGAAGGAATATTGCTGGTAGTAAGGTTTAAAGAAAAAAAAACTAAATTTAAAAGGAAAAAAAGAAAAAAGAAAAAAGAAGAAGAAGTTGACATTCGATAGCAAAACCTAGAAGATAATACACTGACAAATCAGAACTAGGAAAAGATAAACTCATAGCTAGGAACAAATCTAAGGACAAGATCTTTCACTAGGAAACAGGGAGTATTAATAGTTAAAGCAGTGAGGTATCAAAAACTAAACTGTTACTCTAGTTTTCAAATGCAAAGTATATCATGATTGAAATTAAATAGATACTTTTAAACAGTTAAAATGTTAAAAATCAGAAAATGAATTTTATTTCTTATCTAAACCACCATAAATTTTAATTGTACCTTAATTCTAGCTTCCTCAAAAAACTAATACAAACAGGGACTAGAATATGTTAAAAATTAGTTAACTAAAAAGCTAATAATAAGAGCAGGGAAAGAAAAAAGAGTTAAAGAATCTTGTTGACATACTTGATTTTGATAATTTTGGCTTGATATTAAATTATCAAAATCTAACCCAACCCGACTGTTTGCCATGTCTAGTGCCTACAAGGTGGCTGTCACGTCATCCTATCCCCCAAACTGAATACAAGTGAGACATCAAATGACCATATCCATCAGACCTTTTGAAAAAGCTTATGGAACCTCAATGTGCCAAACAAAGTCAAATCTTTTGCATGGAGGGCCTACAAAAATATCCCCCCACAAAGGTTAATCTATGTCATCAAAGAATTATTGATGTTTGTTTATTTAGACCTTTGAACACAGATTGTTTAATCTAATTAATTAACCAATTTGTTACTTAGGTTTATTATTCAGATCTAGGTTAAACAATAACAATCATATCACAAAAGCGGAAAAGTAAAGAAGACAAGCGATATGATGACCCAGGAAAACTAATAAAACAATCCAGTTTTAAAGTAAAAAACCTGGGGAGGATTTAACCTAAACAATCCACAAGGTAACAAATTCACTAAATAGAATGAAAGTGTTTACAATAGATTTTCCCCTAAATCTAATGCTACCTGTTGTAGTACTTACTCACGTGACCACACGTAGCTACGAATCCACGAACACTTCTATCTGAATTTGTTGCACACAAACTCTCTAGTTTGTGACTTTGAGATCCCACTCAAAACTTTAGATCATCAACAGCAGTTGATCTTGTATGCAGCAACTTATCTCCATCGGTTCTTGTGTTTAGATCTTCTTTCTAGTAGATGCTTGTTGAGTTAGAATGTTACAGAACCTCACAGATCTCATAGGAGTAACTTACAAGACTTCACCAGCCTTCTGAAACGTGAATTAGGATTTTTCTTTTATACCTAGCAGTGTTGAACTCAAACCCTAAATGTTTCGCAGGTTTTTGGGCCTGATTTAAAATTTGCAGAAAATGATTTTCAATTGGTGAAACCTTTTTCTCGATTGGTCAAGCCTTGTAGTTTTTGAATTCTTCTTTCTGTAGCTTGACTGTTCTTGAATGTTGGCTTTGACCAATTTAAGCAATGTTTAAAACTATTCTAGACCATAATATCTTATACTAGACATGTTTTTGTACTCGGTTTAACAACATACATATATTCCTAAATATTTAGAACCTAACAATTGATGACCCCATCTATGAGACATGTGGTGCAATGGCCAAGAATGGAGGACATCTCTTCTGGGAGTGTGATAAAGCTTTTGAAGTTTGGAAGCTATCTGGTATTCCGTTTGATTCGCGTGGAGCTCGTTGCCTAGAGTTTGAAAACTTGCTGTGGCATATCAAGTTTATTAAACATTTGAGTAATGAGTTGATCGACTTAATTATCACAATTACCTGGAGTATGTGGTTCAACAGAATTCAAAGTAGACAAGGTAAGTCTCGGCAACAAGGTTCAGCTATTCTACACATAGCAAGGTTTCTGCTAAATGAATTTCATACAGCAAATTTCAAGATGACACAACCCGTATATTGTGAGAATATGCAGTGGGTTCCTCCAAGAGCACCGTGGTACAAAATAAATGTTGATGGTGTGGTTTGCATTTCACTACGATCTTTAAGTATGGGGGGCAGTGATATGAGACTGTTAGGACATATGTGAGACTTGTTAGAAACATATGTTATGTAAATTGGCTAATCCTTTAGCAAAACGCATTTTACTTGTAATTGAGTAGATCTAAGATAGGTTTAGTACTTCAAGGAACAAGAGTTCAAGTTTAGTATTGAAGCCATGCAAATATGTCCAAGAAACAAGTGAAGAAGTGATGTTTATTAAAGCTCGACAGATATCTTGACAGATCATATCTATCGAGGTTTAATGTTGATACTCGACAGCAGCTTAAAAGAAGTTGTATCTATCGAGAATTACGAAATTCAGATTTCCAGATCTGATTTTACACATATCCATGTGTATTTGTGTAAGGTTTCTTTTCTCACAATCCTAGACATATATAAGGATTATTTTAAAGGCCGTCAAAGGTGATGCAAGGTGATACAACTTGATGCAAAGTCATTGTGCATGCAAATTGTGATCAATGATAGAATTTGCCCTAGTTCATCGTATTCTCTCTAGAAGCTACTGCATCTTTGCGCCAAGGGTTTTGTGACCAAGGAGCTTCCTGATCTTTATTGTTAGATGAACTGAGGAACTTTGCAGCCAACATCTTCCTCAAGTTGGTGTGTTAGTCACGTACTAGGATTTGTGCATCATTGGTTAGTCATGTACTGGGATTCGTGCATTGAATGGAGAGATTGCCGCTACATTACAAGTCCAATTGGGTATTGAGGTAAAGGTTCAACTGTAGGTTGGTATTAGGTACTAGGATTCCTTTTACTTGTAATCGCTTGTTTTGATAATAGCGAATTCTCGAGAGTGGTGACCTTAAATTCACCTGGTGGGGTTTTGCCTCGGTGGTTTTCCCCATTCGTAAACAAATTACTTGTGTCAAATTTATTTTCCACTGCATTTAACTTAGTTGGTGATTCGTTTGTGCTACCACGCTTATTGCTTGTAATTGAATCTAATTAATTTCACTTGGCTAATTAATTTGATTAAGTTACCAAAGGGGTTAATACATTCTTGGCCTATTAAGTGATATCAGAGCAGGCACACTCTGATTATGGTTAATCTTTGCTGTGTGATCCATTGACCCCTGTTTGTCATGGATAAAGATCAATCTCTAATTATACTTCCTTTATTTGATGGCACTAACTATGTATACTGGAAAGTATGCATGAGAGCTTTCTTACAGTCTTTAGATGAGAAGGTGTGGCAAGCTGTGGAGACTAAGCCAAAGGAAGCGCCAGCTGATTGGGATGATGCCAAGTTCAAAGCGGCAAACTTCAACAGCAGAGCATTGAATGCTTTATTCAGTGCGGTCACCAATGAGGAGTTCAAGAAGATATCCCCTACTGAAACTGCTAAGAAAGCATGGACTATCCTCCAGAAAACCTATGAAGGGACTAAAGCTGTCAATGATTCAAAGCTTCAAAGGCTTACTACGAGCTTTGAAGAGATTAAGATGGAGGAGGATGAGTTGTTTGGTGAGTTCTATGCCAAGCTGAAGGACATAATCAACTCTGCCTTTAATCTTGGGGAAACTATTTTTGACCCCAAGGTTGTAAGAAAGGTGCTCAGATCTCTACCTGAGAGATTCCATGCCAAGATCACCGCCATTGAAGAATCAAAGGACATTGACAAAATTCCTTTGACAGAGCTGGTTGGCAACTTACAAACCTATGAATTAGGTTTGACTAGGATTGGGAAACAAGCAAAAGTAAGAGCATGGCACTGAAGGCCAAAAGCAATGAGACAGATGAGTCTTTTGACGATGAAGATTCCAAGTTGAAATCCTACATCACTAGGCAATTCAAGAAGTTTATGAAGAATTCCAATGTGAAAGGATTTGATAAAGACCGAAAGCAATTAAGTTCTTCTCAATTCAAGAGCCTAGATAGAGGAAAAAAGGATGCTAAGGATGGCGGTCAGTACACTGTTCCCTCTGGACCAAAGTGCTTCGGTTGTCAAGGTTTTGGATACATGAAACAAGAATGTCCAACATATCTCAAGACTATTGGGAAAAGCAAAGCCCTTACTGTTACCTTGAGTGACACCGAGCCTGAGGATGAGTTAGATGACAATGATGACGAGGGAATCTTGAATGCCTTCACTAATTGTGGATTCTAAAAAAATATCGAAAGATGCAAGATTCTGTACTTTTAACTTTTAAATTTTCTATATTTGAATTATATACACATAAGAAGAGAACGTGAAATTCGCTTTATTCTCCTTGCCTAATTTTAATTTAGTAGAAGAAGGAATGCATTCTTTTTTTTTTTTTATAGAGGTTTTTACTGATTAGTAATCCACAGTGAATCCTACTGAGGGGATTGTCGAAGAGGTAGATGAAGAAGAGGACTTGGTGGAGTTTATGTTTGAGAAAATAGATGAACAAGATGACATCCATACAACCTATGCAAAGTTGCACAAGGTTTCCGAGAAGCATGAAAAACTGTATAGGCTGGTCACCAAGAAGCTGAGTGATGTGGAGCTAGATCGAGAGGAGCTCTCTACAAAGGTTGATGAAGCCAATCAAACCATTGGAGCTTTGTATTTCAAGAACAAATTCCTTGCTAAAAGAACAAAGAAACTTGAAGCAGAAGCTTGAAGCAGAACTGTTCCAAGTTATAGCACAATTGGAGAGGACTGCTAGTGCAAAGCTCGATGAGATGCTTAGTTTTCAGAAATCTGTTTTGATAGAACCGATTTGGGGTATGATTTCTCTTCTCATAATATTGCCTCTTCTAGTACTACTGTGTTTGTCTCACCTGCTAATAATGTTAATTCTGAGAACAATGAATGTAAAACTGATATAGCTAGTGAGAATGTAGACAAGGGCAAATCTATTTTAGGGAAAATCTATTTTATATGCCCATGCATTATATGCTCAAAAAGAAAAAAAAAAAAATATGCAAAGAAAATCAAAAGCAAAAAGAATCAAATGCTTTTAAATATGGTTGCAAGCGTGTTTCTAGGAGATTTAGGAGTTATAGGATGTACCTTGAAGGTAATAGTCCCCATCAAGCAGTTATAATTGTGTGTGAGTGTATTTGATTTTCTCATATCTCGAATCGTCATAATATGAGACGCTTATGCACTCTTGCTATGTTTTCACACACAACACATAAATTCTTTGCTACTTTTGATACATGTGCAGGTACAATGTGATTTGGCCATCATAAGGAATACGTGTGTTAATGTATACTCACTAAACTGTCTTAACTTGTTTTTGAAATATAAAATTGGTTAGACTTGTTTAGTGTGTGTGTGTGTGTGTTTTGGATCTTTGAATGCTTTGCATTTTCTTGTTGAAAGATGTTTTTGAGAGCATAACATGTTGATTGGATCTATGTTTGAGTAGCTTGCTTGTTGCATTCATTTTTATGTATTCTTCTTTTCTTTGAAAAACTCATTTTCTTTAAGCTCGACAGCTTCTCGACAGATTCATCTATCGAGACCCTCTTTCTTCTTTTCTCGACAGAGGTTAGCGCAATTTCGAACCATCGAGCTTTCTGGAATTTGTCAAGATAGCTTCTCGACAACTTCTTGATCCATCGAGAAACTTTCTGTCTGGTCGATAGATTCTCGACAAAATCTCAATCCATCGAGGTACTTTTGCCGTTGATAGATTCTCGACAAATTCATATCTGTCGAGATTTAGTGCTTGACAGATCTCGATAGCTCCTCGATCCATTGAGATGCGTTTTTCTATATATAGTTGAGCCGCAATCCGGTTTTCATTTTCTCACTTCTCTCTCGATAGTAAATCTTTTTCTCTCCCTCCAAACACTCTCTTTTAACTCAAATCCCTCAACCCACGTGATTTCCGGCCTAGACCAAGATCAAATCACTTGGTAAGTGCCCTAAATCCTTCATTCTTCATGCATTCATGCATTTTAGACCTAGGTTTTGGGGTTTTTGAAAATTTTTGGGGTTTTTGTGAAATTTTTGGGTTGGGTGATCATGCATTTCATTCCATTAGCATTTTCACAATATTTCATGCATTTAGATGTGAGCTTGATTGTTGAAAATTGTGTGTTGTTAGGTTTGGATTGGGTTTCAACCCATGATGCAATTATTTTTAGCACGTCACATGTTCATGCATACTTCATGCATACGTACCCTTTCTTTTCTTTCTTTGTACTCTTTTGTGACTGTGTTCTATCTCTCTCTCTCAGATAGACTGCGCATGATACCCAAGCGCAAATCTAATCTGATAGGCCAAGAATGTATTGACTCCTTGTGATGAATTAATTGATTAATTAGCCAAGTTTATTAATTAATCAAATTAACATGCAAGATGCGTGGTAGCACAAAAAAATCACCAATTAAAATAAATATGCAGTGGAAAATAAATTGACACGGTGATTTGTTTACGAATGGGGAAAACCTACACGGCAAAAAACCCCACCGGGTGATTTTAAGGTCACCACTCCTGAGAATCCACTATTATCAAAACAAGCGGTTACAAGTAAAAGAATTCCAATACCTTATACCAATCTACAGTTGAACCCTTACCCCAATACCCAATTGGACTTGTTCTGTAGTGACAATCTCTCATTTTCAATGCACGGCTCTTAGTACGTGACTAACCAATTACGCAGATCCCAGTATGCGACTTAATCACCAACTTGAGAACAATGTTGGCTGCAAAATTCTTCAGTTCATCACACGATGAAGATCAAGAAGCTCATTGGTCACAAAACCCTACGGTGTACAAACATAGCAGCTTCTTCAATAGAAAGATGAACTATGGCAAATTCTGTCTCTGGTCACAATTTGCATGAACAAAACTTTGCTTCACACTTGTGCAACTTGTGTCACCTTTTACGGCCCTCAAAATAATCCTTATATATGTTTTGGGTTGTGAGAAAAGAAGACCTAAACACATACTCACAGATTGGATGAAAAACAGCTCTGAAAAACTGAATTTCATATACCTCGACAGTAGGGTATCTATCGAGCTAGCTGTCGATCTTCGAGCTTCACAACTTTTTAGACCTCGATAGATGCTAACTGTCTAGCTTTAAAATCCAGCACTTCTTCACTTGATTCTTGGACAGACTTGCATTGCTTTAACACTAGAACTTGAAACCTTGTTCCTTGAAGCATTAAACACATCCTAGATCTACCAAATTACAAGTAAAGTGCGTTCTGTCAAAGGATTTGCCAATTACATAAAATATTGACATATATTCCTAACATTAAATCACATATGTCCTAACAATCTCCCTCTTTGGCAATCCGTGACAAAACCACTACAAACAAATGAACATATGAGAGAAGTCATAAAATCTATCCTAACACAAATTCTTGAAAAACTTTGTAAGAAGAGAGTTTATGGCAAGAAGATTTTGACAACCTGTATTTTTGAAACACTTTAAACAAAACTCATCAAGGCATCTTAGTGTGAAACAGAAATATAAGATTGCATACAAGATATAAGAAACATGTGTATAAAGAAAGAAAAGAAACAACACATGGAGAGATAGGTGAAATAACATACATCTAAATATATAAACCAAATATAAGTACAATGTATGTCAAGTGGTCACAAGACCAATATACAAGAGATAATGTATCTAAAATAGAAAGAAAAGAAAAGATACAAGAATCCTCACTACATCCCTCATATAAGCACTCCCCCTATCTCCTACACTAACCCTCTCCCTATGAGTATGACTACTCTCATCTCAAAACTACTCATCCTTTTTGTCACGAGTGACAAAGGGCAAGTAAATCAAGTAGACATCTCATCATCACTAGGTGAGCTAGTATCCCTATCCTCATCATCATCATCGTCGTTGGAGTCATCATCATCATCCTCAGATGCCTTGGGAGAAGGAGAGGGAGACGCCATGAAGCCACCAAGGCGAGCTTGCCGTCTGGCAATACGGCCGACACGGGTGTTCACCTGACACAACTCATCACTAAGTGTGTCAAGGCGAGCATCCATTCACTGTTACTGTGCCATGACCGCCTCGAGGGTTACACCACCCGCTGAGGAAGAAGATACGGATGTGGAAGGAGAAGAAGAAGTGGGAGGAGCTGCCGTCTGTGTATGGGGCCACCGCGGTCTGAGCTATGCCTCGCTCAGTCGAATGGTAGCAGCGTCTATGACACCTATCACGGAAAAATAAGGAGAAATGGGAAAGGGGACGGAAAAATGGCGAAGAATCCGCGTGATAGCCGAAGGAAAAATGAGATTATCATAGGTCGCCGTATCCCTATAGACATCTATGAGGGATAGGATGAAGTGAGAAGGAAAGTCAATAGAGATATCCTCTAAGAGGGATAACAAAAATCGAGCACGAGGCTCCGTGATAGAGTTATAGTGAGACAAAGGATGAAGAACGAATGTCATCACCATGTTAAGGAACCTCGAACCTTTTGCAAAGCCCGAGCAAGGGGTGTTTTAACGGTCACCCCAAGATGAATGTGTCTCAGAAACGCGAGACGAGAGTTCGTCTTTGGACACTGTCCTCAAACACTCACAGCCAGGGTAGTCAGGATGCGTTACCCTAGGGACGTGTAGTACCTCAGAGACAATCTCTGGAGTAACTACAATGCACATACCTCGAACACGAGAGAAGAAATAAGGTACTGAAGTATCGATTCCGTGCATATTGGAGTAAAACTCCTGTATGATCACGAAGGGACAAGTGACCAGGATGCTACAAAGTGACTCCCAACCCCTACTGTGAATGATAGTGGGTAGGTCAGTGTCAAAGTCTGACAGAACGACGTGGCGTTCCGAATGAATGCCTCGTTTACAAAAGTTCTCTGAAAAGTCCTTTCGGCTATTCTCATCACGGAATCGAACAGAAGATGGTGTAAGGTCAGAGGAAGAAGATGCCCCAGAACGCAAAGGGTTCTGGGACGGAGTAGATTTATGTTTAGGTGACATATAAGCAGATTAATGCAAGAAGGAGAGAGAGAGAGAGAGAGAGAGAGAGAGAGAGAGAGAGAGAGAGAGAGA
>JARYZH020002399.1:0-16093 GCA_030021035.2 Notholithocarpus densiflorus | reverse complement strand
CTGACCTGAAGAGCAAAAAAAAAATTATATAGTGTATTTAAATTTTTTTTTTTTTTTTGTTTTGACCCCCTAAAATATAAATTTGAACACCCTAACCCAAAAAAAGAAGAAGAAAATGAAGATGACAATATATAAAGATTCACAATGCAAGATTAGAGAAATGTTCATTTTGCAGTGGAGGAGATCATTTTTTCACAGCTTTGCAACAAAGGAGGTCCCTCCATCACGATGGCTTGTAGTGGTGACCATTCTAGTTATAGACAGCAGAGGAAATGACACTCATGGGCTATAGCTTGCTGGCGATCTCCATAGATTTAAAGAGAGAGAGAGAGAGAGAGAGAGAAAGAGAGAGAAACTAGTTGGTCAACAGCAAAATAGAAAGAAAGAAGTATTGAGGAGGGAATGTGCAGACTAACATAGTGAGGAGAAAGAATATCATAAGTTAAGATGTATTTAAAAGAATGTTGCAAACTAGCATCTCGAGTTTTATAGACTCGATTTCAATGTAAAACTCGAGGGTTAAAGACTCGATTCCCACTTGGTGAGGTGGCAGTATGATGCCACATAGATCTCGAGTCTTAGAGACTCGAGTTCCAAAAAGCAAAACCGAGTCTCTAAGACTCAATTTTTGTACTTGAAGAACATCAGATGTGAAGAAGAACAGAGGAAGAACGATTTGAAGAAGAACAGATCTGAAGAGGCACGATCTAGAGCTCCGAAGAACAGAGGAAGAATGAAGAGACGATATGGTCGATTGGACGATTGAATGCTAGGTGAGCCGATCTGGTTGATTCGACTATTGAACGCTGGGTGAGCGATTGGACAATCTGGTCTTCAGATCTGCAGCGTCGAAGAACGAAGAAGAAGGAAAAAATAAAATGCAAGGAAGAATAACGTGAGGAAGAAGAACGCGTAGGAAAAAATAAAACGGTTAAACTAGAGTTCCACGTGGATATTTTTCCACCTCAAATGCCACAGCTTACAAATCGAGACTTAGAAACTTGAGTTTTATCTTGGAACTCGAGTTTTAGACACTCGAGATATTGGTTTCCCACATTGTTTTGAAATGTGACAACTAACAAAATTATTTGATATTTAAGGTTATTTGGAAAAAAAATTCAAGTATTGAGATAGGTGGGGTAGGTGGGGAAATTAATTGGGATGACACATTCTACTTTGATACTAGTTAAGATTTTTTTTTAATAAAAAAAAAATCAATATATTGATAGATTGCCATGTTGTGGCCATGCAACCATTTTTTTACAATCAAATATATGCACAAAACAGTGAAACACTATCTAATAGATGATCAACTAAATTAATAGTTGCAAATTTTTTTAAAAGGAAATATATATAGTTAAATATATAATTATAAATTATTAAATTACTAAATAACTATTATGATGTCATTCGTTCGATCATCGATTTGATCTTGATTAGATTAAAAAACCAAGATTTTTTTTCAATTTTTTGATCGACCAATCTAATTTTTAAAACCATTGATAGAAGTACTAAAGACTTAAGAGAAAATAAGGAGGTATTTTTTTAAAGTTTTTGATTAGACAATAAGTTTAATATATATTAAAACGGTGTAACGGTATACACGATTACTCGAATATTCCATTCCATTAGTCAACTTAGAGGGTTCACTGGAATGGAATTCAAAACCTCGTAGTTAATATAATGACAAAGACCAATAAATTGTCAAAATTGACTCCCCTAAAAAAAATTTCCGGAGCCACCATTGACCCCGAGGATAAAGAGGAATGGAGAAACAAGGTCTCCTTACCTCAAACCTCTTTAGGAATAATCATACCTGAGGGTGAACCATTTATCAATGAGAAGAATGTGGTTGAGACTTAAGATGCATTCCTTTACCATATCAATCCATTCATCAAAAACCCCGATTGTCTCCAAAATGAAACCTCATTGCATTTTACCATAGGCGTTTTCCATGTCAAATTTTTAGAGTCATAAATCCTTGCTTTCGTTTCATTTTTCTCATGGCCCTAGTTATCTCATACACTATTATTTATATTGTTGTCTTGTCTAACTCTTCCCCATAAAAAGGCTCCTTTAAGGGGATATCATTTTAGGGAGATTTTTTTAGCCCATTTGCATAGGCTGATAAGTTTATACCCTTCCACTTTGGCAATTCCCTCAACTTTTGGAATTAAAATTATGAAGGAGTGGTTAAGTTGTTTTAACATATATACTTTTTTTATTATAGAAGAACATATACTTGTTTGTGAAGAAAAATTGCATTGCACTAACCACCTCCATCTTAACAATGTTCCAATAGTGTTTGAAAAATAAAGGGGGCATGCTAAAAATTGTTTTCTTGATTTTTTCTTCTATAGGGACCTTAATGAGCTCATCATTATCATCTCTTATAACCATTGGTTATATTACATTTTTGTGCTTCCCCTAGAAATTATGGGTTACTAGATTTGAATAACTTCTTATAGAACTTCACAAAAAACCACAATTCTCCACTCTCGAGGACACCCAATTCCCATTAATTATTTATTTATTTATAGAAATTTAATTGCGCTTCTCCTCATTCTTACAATCGTAGTTAGGAGAAACAACCGGGTTGTAAACCACCAAACCCTAGTGTTTTTTTTTTTTTTTAGCTATGAATAGCTTATTCATTCTTTTCTTTGTAATTTATAGTATTCTCTATGGAGCTCTTCCTCTTGCCTCCCAAGCATGTGGACAACAAATGTTAAGTCTATGTTTTCTGTTGGCTTAATTATGTGTCAAATTTACTTATAATTCTACTTAATTTTCATGTATTTTGGAATTACAATATGATTAGATATATGTACTTGAGTCTTGGTCAAATTTGTTGTGAAGAGTTGTGACCAAGTCGTGCTCGCAAGATTCAAGCCTTGCATGCAAGATGGGCACATGGCAAATAAAGGAGAGACCTTTTTCTGTGTAAGTCACGACCAAGTAGCGCTTGCTATTTGCTCGAGGACAGAATCTAGCAAATGATTCTTATCACCTAGGCTAGTTCATTCCAATCAATTTCAACCCATTCCAATATGCATGTACTATGTGAGAAACCCTAAAGAACAAATTGTGAGAGCAATAGTGTACTCATCCCTTTGTGTGTGTGTGTGAGAGAGAGAGAGTGAGAGAGAGACAGAGACAGAGACAGAGACATAGACAGAGACAGAGAGAACCTATGTTCCTTGAGTGAATCTCTACCATTCTCTTTTTTCTTTCCCTTCCAAAATCTCCATAGCTTGAGAGGGGATTATCCAAACACTCCATATTACCTTTGAGTGATTTTTGGTGATTGATTGATGTTGGAAATCATTAGAGAAGTAATACCGCAAATCCAAGAGGACTTGGTGCTTATTGTTGATCGCTCAACATGTGGACTCTAGAGACTAAATGAAAAAAGAACTCAGAATAATTAGTTGTTAGCTAGAGCTTAGAGGGCTCCAATATTAGGTTGCTTTAGGCTTAGAAGGTCTATTGTAAACTTATACTGCAACTATTCACTAGTGGAGATTTGACAGTGATGTCGTAGAGACTAGAGAGGTTTTTTTGTGTGTGTGTGTGTGTGTGTGTGTGTGTGTGTGTGTGTAGAGAACTCCAACTTTTCTCTTTGAAAACAACTTCAGTGTTTTTGTGTGGTTTGTATATTTTTGGTCCGCTTTTCATATTGCTTTATTTTCTTTAGTTGATATATTAATATTCATGCAATATGAAATTGATTACTCACTTATATTGGGACTTAATGTTAGTTTAGGTTAATAGTGATTTTTCAATAGAGAAGTATTTAGATAGTATCTTTCGATAGAGAATAGACCTTCAACAAGACAACTTAATCTAGGTGTATTTAGCTAGATCATAGCCCTTTTTCTTTTCCCAAATGGCTAATACAATATCGATAATGTTATAGAAATTTTCAAGTAGGAATCAGCAAAGTAATGAAGTATAGTTTGTTAACCTATTAGTTGTATTAAGATCATTAAGAGCAAGATAATCAAGAAATAAGAAAGAAAAAGTTGTACTCCTTGTAGTTGGTTTGTGTTAATATCAGACTTGGTATAAGTATGTCGGTCCATCCCATATCAAGGTATGAAAGTTTTCTCTCAACAATGGAATTTTGTTGAGGGGTTTGTACACAACTTAATTGATAAATAATGCCTTGAGATTGATAAAAAGATTTCATCATAAACTTTGCAGCATTATAAGATCTAATGGTTTTTACTTTAAGATCAAATTGCCTCTTGTTAGGTTCATATTTTTATGTAATTGGCATATCCTATGACAAAACGCACTTTTCTTGTATTTGAGTAAATCTAAGTACCATTACAAGTGGTTATATTGAAGACATGGAGATTACTCAAGAATTACTAAGAAAAGCTGAATCTGCAGGTCATGATACCTCCTCGATACCTATCGATCTATCAAGATTTACTAAAGCTTGATACCTATCTTGATACCTTTCGATCTATCAAGCTTATGGGATTTCTGATATAGCCTGCAACATTTTAATTCTATTGGTTATTTGTTTATGGGTTTGTACAATCCTTATTAGACTAGAAAATTCTAAGGTTTGTGTAAACCTAATTGGAATAGGAAAGCTCATTAAAAAAGCCCATTAAGCTCCTATTTAAATAAGGAGGTGGAAAAACAAAACCCTAACCCTAGAAAGTTTTATAAGATTTTCTTTTTGAAACCCTAGCCTCCTCCTACAGAAGAAAGAGATATTGATGCGTTTCTTGTACGCCTTTGGGTTCTGTAACTAAGCAAAGTCTCTAGTACCAACATTGAAGATCTTATTGGTGTTTCTCTCTGAAGTTACTGCAAATCAACTACAACAATCAAAGGGTTGTTGTGGAGTTAGTCATGTGTTGGGATCCGTACAAAGAAATTAGTCACAAATTGGAGATTTGTGCAACAAAGAAAAGAAGTCTGCTACAAGATCAAGTCCAATTGGGTATAGGAGCGAAGGTTCAGCTGTAGGCTGGTATTTTGGGATAGGCTAGGGTAGTGGTAAGATTCCTTATACTTGTAACCACTTGATTGTTGATTAGTGGATTCTTGGGAGTGGTGACCTTAAATTCACCCAGTGGGGTTTTTCCTTGTGAGAGGTTTTCCCCATTCATCAACAAATAACTGTGTTATTTTTTTTTCCGCTGCATATTAGTTATTTGGTGATTTATTTGTGCCTTCATGATTTGCATGTGATTTGACTTAATTAATCAACTTGGGTAATTTAATATTTTAACTCAACACCTCTCAACCATAAAACAAAAATTTATTAAGATTGATTGACATTCAGATTTAAATCTCAAAAGGTAAAGGCAAATACACCTAGTCTAATCATCAACAATAGTCAAGAAAAATTTATAGCCTTCAACGATGTGAATTGAAAAGGGACCCTAAATGTCAATATGAATCAATTCAAAAACAAAAAGAACAATCCATAGTATGCTCACTATTTGGAAAAGGTAATTGTTTCTAACATAAACACATGTACCTAAACATAAACTTGTTTTTTGAACATGTGAAAGAAATTAGATATTTTTTGTCCAAAATACATTATTGGTCCCTCAAGTTTACTTAGTGAGTACAATTGGTCTCATAAATTTCAAATGAGCGCTATTAATTCCTCAAGTTTAAAAATGAGCATTGTTAATTTTGTTAACTGTCATTATTGTAACTAGTATGTAACCCTTGCTTACGCACGAGCATAATGAATTGTAGTAGTACTATTGATGTTAGCTTGAGTTATAAAACATATAGGATATTAGTTCGGCCAGGATATTTGGAGGTACTAAAATATTTTTTTCTTACAATTTTCAAGATATTGTTTATGCCAAGTTTCTCATTACACTATTATTATGTATATAATTTCGAAAATCACTATTGAATACTACATATACAATATTAATTCATAATCACTACCAGTGAAATTCTACTAAATACAAAAAAAAAAAAAAATTGGTGCGATGGTCACTCCACAAGTATAAGTGTTTGTGGGGTGTGAGGGGCAATGGCCGAGATTCAAGCCTCTAGGAGGGAGTTCCACACACATATGCACTTAGATTAAGTTAGAGTAGAATTTCTATATTGTAAAAAAAAAAAAACACCAAAGTCCTAAAGCATGTCTTGCCTAAGATCATATATAGGGACACAAAGTCTCACACCTGATTTTACAACTTATTTCAACTTTTGTTTTAAAACACTTTCTAAAAAATATATATTTATGACATTCCAGAAATGTTTGGTATGTGGAAATAGATCCAATAGTGGAGTGATAATTCATGTGTAAATTGTAATATCCAACATTTACCCAAAATATTCATTTTTTTTACAGCGGATTTCATTATGCATAACGCGTATAATTAGTTTATTATAATTAATTAATAATTAAAATTATATGTTCTATGATATGAGATCAAAAATAAGAAATGACAAGATAATTTTTGTATAGAAATGAAGTTATTAGGTTATTTTGACACATCTTTATTACATGGAATAATTAGGTTATTCTTTTTCAAAAGAGATGTAATAGCTATTCCTTAATAGGTGTGAGTTGTAACAACTTTTGAAATTAATATATTTTCAACCATCAACGAGTGTGGTGTTGCGGTGTGAAGTAGGGGTGTGCAGAAAATCACTGTGACCGATCCAGCTGACCAGCGCCAACCTTCCCACACCGCCACTGCAACCAACCGATAGAGCTGATGCTGGCGATCAGAGCGCGAAGGGAGTTCTGATGCCGGTGCGGTGCATTCATCGGATCAGAAAATCCGAAACCGAGTCTCGCCGAACTGAACCGATTCCTGTGTATAATTTTCAGATGTTTGGATACGGCGTCATTTTACTGAGTATCCATTTTAATTTTTTTTAATAAAACGTCGTCGTATTGGGTTTTATTAAAAAAAAAAAAAAAAAAAAAACAAAACGTTACCATTTTATGCTAGGTTTTTTTTTTTTTTTTTTCTCTCAAAAAAAAATCTCACTTGGCATAAAAATTAAAAAAACTTATATTAGATGAGACATGTGGCACAAAACTAACTCTAATTGAATTCCAATTTGAGACATGTGGCAATTTTTCATTAAAACGACACATCCGAAACCCATAATCCCCACACTTGACCTTATTCCTAATGGGTTACCCAAATCAAATCTCCTAAATATGAAATCCCCAATAAAAAAATTTGTTGTTATATGTAAAATTATTTTCCATCTTTGTGTGTTTTTGTTGCTTCTTCCTCTCATCTCCTTTCATAACACAACTCAAGAAAGCAAAAGAAAGATATTGGCATTGAGTATGGTGGTGTGAGTAGTTTATGAATATGAAGGGAAATGTTTGTTATATTGCCTATGCCCCTGAGTATGGTGCAGGCGGGGGATATTCAAAGAAGTATGACGTGTATAAATTTAGACCATCATTATTAGTTGTAATTGTCTGGCGGTGCCTACTTCAAGTGACAAATATACTTTGAGACACAATACGACAACGCTTATGATAATCCATGAGTATTTTAAGGAATAATAATTAGCAATCTTTTCATGAAATTTAGTATAGTGATATAGATCATTTGGTTAATCTTTGTGAATGAGAAATGTAAACTAAAAAGAACAATATGATTCACATTGGATGGATTTCAACTTCTACAATTTTGCTCTTTGTTATGATGCTAGAATAGCCCAACCAGTACAAAATTTGTATGATATTTCGTGTGTAGCCGTAGTTAAGGAGAAAATCAAAATATTGACCCTAATCATAATGTGTTTTAGATTGAGGATTTTAGAATTTGGGAGGTTTGATTTGCGTAATCTGTTAGAAATCAAGTGAAGTGTGGGGATTATGGATTTCTAATGTGTCATTTGAGTTTTTGTATTTTTTTAAATATAAAAAATGTCATATCACTGCTCTGTTAACCACGTAAGTATTGGCACTAACGACAGTTAACAAAATGACTAACAATGCTCATTTTTGAAACTTGAAGAACCATTTGTGCTCAATTGAAACATGAAGACCAATTGCGTTGACTAAGTAACCTTCGGGGACCAATTGTGTATTTTAGCCTGAAAAATATCTAATTTCTTTCATTTGTTCAAGATACAAGTTTATGTTTAAGTGCATGTTAATGTTAGAAAAAATTGTTATCTTAATTGTATTTAACAACTAATTAAGTGCAAGTTGATGACTTTATAATTTGAAGTTACTCGTAAAAGTTTAAATTCTTTGGTATATAAGCTGAATATCATTTATTGTAATATTTGTGTTCATTAATAATAATCCTACTAAGAAATCGCATAAGAGTAATTTACTATATATCATTCCAATTTTAGTCATGTAATTTTATTAAGAAGGGCACAATAATAATTTATTCTATATCATTCCACTTTTCAATTCTCTCTTGTAAGCACACATGATGTAAAATAATTTTTTTTTAATCCTCGCAACATTTTCCATATCCCAATCAGTGAGAGCGAAGGTAGGTTATAGGCTTAACCTTTAAAACTTTCATCTACTCTTCTTATTATCTTTACTCGGGAAAAAATAAGGCTATAGTAAAGTCTTGGAATATGGGGCCCTTTGATAGCAAAAACAACAAGATTCTAGACATATCACTTTTTGTCAAAAGAAAATCTTGAACTTTTGCCCTATAGCTAATCATAAAAGGGACACCATAGGTAGAGCGGTTGAGTCATGTTTGTTGAAGTGGGGTATAGACCGGTTGTTTACAATTACTGCAAACAATGCTAGTTCTAATGATGTGGCAATTGATTATGTGAAGAAGAAAACAAAAGAAAGAGATAGTAGCATATTGGGTGGTGAGTTCATGCATATGCGTTGTTGAGTAGTTTGAAGCATGTTTGGCATTATGCTTGGGGTAATGTTTGACAAGGGTTGAAGAATGCTTGGAATAATATTCGAGATTCGTACCCAATGACACAGATACTTGAGCTAAACTCTCATTTACTAGGGGGCCTGCTACATGTATCGTGTTCCTTGGATGATGGGTCTAAGCAAGAGGGTGCTTGGAAATAGGTAGTCTATATTGAAGTCATAGAGTGGGAAAATAAAAGAAATTAGATGAAATGCAACTTGTGGCAAAATGGAAAAGAATTAGGGCTCTTCCTAACTCTCTTTCTTTCATGGCTCTAGTGCCTGACATGTTGTCTTTTATGTGTATACCTTAGTACAAAAAAATGTGCATATGGAATGAATAAAAAAAAAAAAATTTTAAATTTATTTCCTTTGTTACAAGTTTATGTTTAACATGTTTATGTATAAATATATGTTTATAGAAGGATAGTTCATCACTTGTACAAACAAGAACAATCCATTCAAGAAGTATGAATCTTAACAAATTGCTCTTACATCACTAAAACATATCCAAAAATAATTAAAAAATAAATATGACTTAATTTAACTTAAACTAGCTAAGAAAGGTCTCAAGTGCTCTCCCCCATTTGAAACATCCTAAATTAATGTCTGAGCCCTAGAACCAGCCTTCTCTCCCCTCTTATAAGTCTTCAAACCAGGCTATCTTCAAGTCATTACATTTCTTACCAGTAATATGTATTCCTTGTGAAGATCTTTTTATAAACTTTTTTTTGGGACATCAAAGTACTAATATTAGTACTTCGATAAGGGAGAGCTCCAGTAAATTTTGGATGTTACGTACATATGGGAGAAGAGCTATTCCCCTGCAATCAATACCTTTAGCAAAATCAAGAGTCTCCATAAAATCACTATCAAAGGTAAGTTGGTTTTATATATGTAAAAATGATTAAATTTTCAAAATCTGTTATTCCTTTTAGACTTCTTTAATTACATTTACAAAATGATGTAGTATGTTTTTATGAACTCAACACCCAATTAGTTGTCCAGATGGAAAAAACTTGAAGTTTGTAGCCAACATCCTACATAAATTCTTCCAAAAATATCTCATAAATTTGGCATCTCGATTCGAAACATTAGTGTTAGGCAACCAATGTAAGCAAACAATTTAAAGGAATATTTTACCTATGTATAAAGCATTTGAACAAGTATATGGCTTATTCCATATAATAATAATAATAACGAACATTATTAACCATAATGTTAAAAGTCTTTGTAACCATGGTGTGTTAAGGTAAAAATCAACACCAAATATATATATATATGGAATGTATAAAATATATATATATATATTTTTTATTTCATTTGATACATGTTTATGTTTAGCATGTTTATGTATAAATATATGTTTATAAAAGGATAGTTCATCACTTGTACAGCCAAGAACAATCCATTCCAGAAGTCTGAAACTTAACAATTGCTCGCACATCACTAAAACCAATCCAACAACAATTAAAATATAAATAAGACTTAATTTAACTTATACTTACTAAGAAATTTCCCAAGTTCTCTTCCCCATATGAAACATCCTAAATTAATGCTTGAACCCTAGAACTAGCCTTCCTTTTCTTCTAATAAGTCTTCAAACTAGGCTATGCCCAAGTCATTGTATTTCATATTAGTACCTTGTATTCCTTGTGAAGATCTTAGTATGAAGATGCAATGCCACTAATACACAAAGGACTAACCATTCATTTCACGTGTCTAAAGCATTTATACATTATGTTTGTTTTGTTATTTGTTAAAATTTGATTTATTATATACGCTAAGTTTGATTCAATTGTTTCCCTAAATGAGAATGTAATGTACGTGGTTGTAGTTGTACCGTGTGTGGATTTTTGTATTGAATATATATTTATTTTGATGTTAGAGTTTAAAGAAATTGTGTTACTTCTCAGCAAATAAAAAAATAAAAATAAAATTGCATTACAATGGCACTGTCTTCTCAATCATTGTTGTGTTACTTTTATCAAGGCCGTTACAATTTTTATTTAAATTGCAAAAAAAAAAAGGGATGGAATAGGAAATTCATCTATGGGGTTATAGTAAAAATGATATTTCTATCATCATTTTGGAATGAAAATTTATAAAGAGATTCAATATTAAATTAATGTAGAAAAAAAAGTAGCACCTATTTAATGTTAACAAAATATAAATAAAACAAAAAGACACAAGGATTTGCAACTAGAGAAAAGGGAGAAGACTCTTTGAAGATGGATTCAATAGGTGAGAACTCAAGGAAGAGGTCGGGAAGTGGATTAACAATGAGGTCAGGAGTAGAAATATCTTGCGTTCCCATTATACCATACGACGGAAGATCCAAAGTCATGCAACTAGATCATAATAACATCTAGATCTTTTTTGTTAAATGTTATAGCCAAGGAAATGGTGTTTGAGGTGACAAAACAACTAAGAAATGGAAAAGGGTTTTTCTGGAGTCTAGGCTCTATTACTAGGGTAAAAGTCTATAAATTGAATTGTGTAAAATATTGTACAAGGTATTGCCTTTATAGAATAACATTTTAAGTTTTAACACAATTAATTAAGATAGTCTATAGAGAGAGCACAATTGGCTGAGTGCTATGTCCAATGAAATATAATCCATTAAAAGCAATATATATATAAATATATATATATATATATATAAAAGGAAAATGGTTAAGCGACAAACTATTTCACAAACTGTTAACATGGTGAATGGTTATGGGTAAGTACAAAATTGATGTTTAGTGGCAAGTCCAAATGAGAATTAATAAGAATCTGTCACACCAATAAAGTGTAAAAATGTCATAAAATAGTTTTTAACTATAGCATTACTCAATATTTTGACATAAATGCAATATTTGTTAAGGTGTAACACTAAATGAAGAGTATCAAAAAACTTGCTGCATGACAAAAACTTAGGTTATTTCCTTAATATTCTTCTACAAAAAAAGGTTTATTTCCCTAATATCATAATATGTGAATTTACTCAATTGGTGCATTCAAAGATCTAATACTATGATATAAATGCAAATTTTATTAAGGTTGAAGCTTAAATGAAGAGAGTATCAAGGAATGTTCCATATGGCATAACTTTATACTCTGTCACACGTGGCTGTGGCATTTTTCCAAAATATTAGTTTACTGAATGTTCTAATGATGTAAATGCACATATTAACTATCAATAGGTGTACATTAATTCCTATATTAAAAAAAAAAAGGTGTACATTAATTATTTATATAAAAATTGTTTGTGGTTAACTTTTTTTAAAAGAATTATGTAAGAAAGCATAATCTTATGTAGGAGATCATGAGGTTATGTCCTGTGATGGTTTGTTATAGTAATTTTTCATTTAGCTTTCCCCCATACATTCTAAAAAAAAAAAAAAAAAGTTAAGCTCCAATTAGTCTTACTTAAATTAGCTTTGATGAAAGACCATTAAGAAAGAAAAGTCCCACATCTAATCATCTTAGAGGTTATTTTCTTAACTCTAGTCTACGAATTGGGCTCCATTGACTTCATTTGTGTTGATGAGTTTCAAGTACAACACCATTATCCATTTCGTTCCCTTCATTTCCTTCTTTGACATTGGATATGCCAAGAGGTTAGAGCTTTAGTGTTAAGGGTTGTAAACTCTGGATATCCTATTTTTTTAGCATCAAACCACCAAATACATGCATTACCCGGTGTAGACATTGCATTTTTTACCCCTTACGACTCTGGCCCCCGTTCCCTAATCATGTAAGAATTCTAAAGCCCGAGGTTGGTTTAGGGCCCGATTAGATGAAATTTGACTTGAGGAAAGTATTTATGGAAAATATAACTATTTTTTGGACCATATAAACTATTTTGGGAAAAGAAAGGTCATGAAAAACCCTAGGGCATGCGTACACATACACGCGTATGCACATGCATGCTCAAGGTCTGTGTGCATATGCTTCATGCATGTGTACGCATACACCAGCATGCGTGCACATGCTAAGGTTCTAGAAAGGAAAGATTTTCTACATTAAAATTTGGTTTGGAATGAATCCCACATCGTCTGGGAGCTGTCCCAAACCCCTATTTTCAATTATATAAAGCCATACATGGTAGATTTTTAGAGGGGGAAGAACTCTAGTGGTAAAGCACATAAGATTCACTAGAAAATAGTGAATCAAAGAGAGAGTTTTTCACAAAACATCCTCAAGTCAAATTTTACTTGATTGAGACCTATTTTGGTCTTGATCTTTAAGTTCTAAGTTTACTAACTCGTTTTTGAATTGGTTGTGACTAGATTGACTGAGGGAAGTGGTCAAAATCAAGCTCTAGAGAGTTCTTGTGTGGGGGTAAAGGTTCTGTCTTTGGCTTTTCACTTTTCTTAGTTTTTCTGTAATTCTTTGGTTTGTTTATATGTTTTAATGCTCTAATATGTTTGTTTAGTCTAGGTTTGCTTTACTTTTATATTTTGAGCATGTTAGGTTGTTAGATTCTTTATTTTCGTGTTTCTGCTCTGTAGTTTTTTGAGTTAGGGTTCTTAGGGTGTGTATGCGTACGCATGTAGCTTGCATGCGTGCGCATACTCGTAGTATGCGTAAGCGTACAGTTGGGCTATGCATGCGTGCCCTATGTATGTATGCACACGCATACTCTTGCCCAGAATCCTAATTTCATCTTCTGTTTGTTTTCTTTTGTTTTTATTCACATGTTTAGCCTCTTTTAAGCCTAGTTTCACATCTGTACATATTTGTTTGCTCTGACCTGAAGAGCAAAAAAAAAATTATATAGTGTATTTAAATTTTTTTTTTTTTTTTGTTTTGACCCCCTAAAATATAAATTTGAACACCCTAACCCAAAAAAAGAAGAAGAAAATGAAGATGACAATATATAAAGATTCACAATGCAAGATTAGAGAAATGTTCATTTTGCAGTGGAGGAGATCATTTTTTCACAGCTTTGCAACAAAGGAGGTCCCTCCATCACGATGGCTTGTAGTGGTGACCATTCTAGTTATAGACAGCAGAGGAAATGACACTCATGGGCTATAGCTTGCTGGCGATCTCCATAGATTTAAAGAGAGAGAGAGAGAGAGAGAGAGAAAGAGAGAGAAACTAGTTGGTCAACAGCAAAATAGAAAGAAAGAAGTATTGAGGAGGGAATGTGCAGACTAACATAGTGAGGAGAAAGAATATCATAAGTTAAGATGTATTTAAAAGAATGTTGCAAACTAGCATCTCGAGTTTTATAGACTCGATTTCAATGTAAAACTCGAGGGTTAAAGACTCGATTCCCACTTGGTGAGGTGGCAGTATGATGCCACATAGATCTCGAGTCTTAGAGACTCGAGTTCCAAAAAGCAAAACCGAGTCTCTAAGACTCAATTTTTGTACTTGAAGAACATCAGATGTGAAGAAGAACAGAGGAAGAACGATTTGAAGAAGAACAGATCTGAAGAGGCACGATCTAGAGCTCCGAAGAACAGAGGAAGAATGAAGAGACGATATGGTCGATTGGACGATTGAATGCTAGGTGAGCCGATCTGGTTGATTCGACTATTGAACGCTGGGTGAGCGATTGGACAATCTGGTCTTCAGATCTGCAGCGTCGAAGAACGAAGAAGAAGGAAAAAATAAAATGCAAGGAAGAATAACGTGAGGAAGAAGAACGCGTAGGAAAAAATAAAACGGTTAAACTAGAGTTCCACGTGGATATTTTTCCACCTCAAATGCCACAGCTTACAAATCGAGACTTAGAAACTTGAGTTTTATCTTGGAACTCGAGTTTTAGACACTCGAGATATTGGTTTCCCACATTGTTTTGAAATGTGACAACTAACAAAATTATTTGATATTTAAGGTTATTTGGAAAAAAAATTCAAGTATTGAGATAGGTGGGGTAGGTGGGGAAATTAATTGGGATGACACATTCTACTTTGATACTAGTTAAGATTTTTTTTTAATAAAAAAAAAATCAATATATTGATAGATTGCCATGTTGTGGCCATGCAACCATTTTTTTACAATCAAATATATGCACAAAACAGTGAAACACTATCTAATAGATGATCAACTAAATTAATAGTTGCAAATTTTTTTAAAAGGAAATATATATAGTTAAATATATAATTATAAATTATTAAATTACTAAATAACTATTATGATGTCATTCGTTCGATCATCGATTTGATCTTGATTAGATTAAAAAACCAAGATTTTTTTTCAATTTTTTGATCGACCAATCTAATTTTTAAAACCATTGATAGAAGTACTAAAGACTTAAGAGAAAATAAGGAGGTATTTTTTTAAAGTTTTTGATTAGACAATAAGTTTAATATATATTAAAACGGTGTAACGGTATACACGATTACTCGAATATTCCATTCCATTAGTCAACTTAGAGGGTTCACTGGAATGGAATTCAAAACCTCGTAGTTAATATAATGACAAAGACCAATAAATTGTCAAAATTGACTCCCCTAAAAAAAATTTCCGGAGCCACCATTGACCCCGAGGATAAAGAGGAATGGAGAAACAAGGTCTCCTTACCTCAAACCTCTTTAGGAATAATCATACCTGAGGGTGAACCATTTATCAATGAGAAGAATGTGGTTGAGACTTAAGATGCATTCCTTTACCATATCAATCCATTCATCAAAAACCCCGATTGTCTCCAAAATGAAACCTCATTGCATTTTACCATAGGCGTTTTCCATGTCAAATTTTTAGAGTCATAAATCCTTGCTTTCGTTTCATTTTTCTCATGGCCCTAGTTATCTCATACACTATTATTTATATTGTTGTCTTGTCTAACTCTTCCCCATAAAAAGGCTCCTTTAAGGGGATATCATTTTAGGGAGATTTTTTTAGCCCATTTGCATAGGCTGATAAGTTTATACCCTTCCACTTTGGCAATTCCCTCAACTTTTGGAATTAAAATTATGAAGGAGTGGTTAAGTTGTTTTAACATATATACTTTTTTTATTATAGAAGAACATATACTTGTTTGTGAAGAAAAATTGCATTGCACTAACCACCTCCATCTTAACAATGTTCCAATAGTGTTTGAAAAATAAAGGGGGCATGCTAAAAATTGTTTTCTTGATTTTTTCTTCTATAGGGACCTTAATGAGCTCATCATTATCATCTCTTATAACCATTGGTTATATTACATTTTTGTGCTTCCCCTAGAAATTATGGGTTACTAGATTTGAATAACTTCTTATAGAACTTCACAAAAAA
>JARYZH020002398.1:0-16113 GCA_030021035.2 Notholithocarpus densiflorus | reverse complement strand
ACTACAATGTTCATCTTAGCAAAATATATAATTCGTTCTTTGAATCTTGAATGTTAATTAAGCAAAAGGAAGATTGGTATTTAGAATATGGAATTGCACTATGCTGTTGCAACTAATTTAAATGGAAAAGGTTTATATATATGCTTTATTTTGATGATATTATATGATTCACTAAGAGCTTCCACATGGTTGAGGAATATATGTCTTAATGTTATAAAATATATTTGAGTTTTAATTAGTTCAATTGGTAAAATTAAGCAACCATCACCGAGCGGATCTCATAGATTGAAAATCTATCATATCTATATAAAAAAAAAAATAATAATAATAATAAAAAGGTTAGAAAATATGTCGTAAGTGTGTAGCAATGAGGGCTTGATGGCAAGGATTAGGATTCAGGAACCAAGGCTAGCTCATCCCTTGGGTTCCAAATCTTCATCGAATTAGTATATCTCATAATGCCAAGGATACCAAGATTGCAGTTTAGATACTTGGTTGAAATATAGTTTCATTAATAAGATAATAGGCATGGTTTTAAAAAATGGACCGGCTGGTTCAGCCGGGAATTGGGCACTAATTCCATTCGGTTATGGCTAAAAACCAAAAAATAGAAAAAAAGCAAGTATAACTGGAACCAGCCAGTTTAACCGTGAAAACCGAAAACTAGGACGGCTTAATTGATTTTTGAACAGTTCTGTTAAGATGACAAAATTATCCCAAAGTCACAGTTGTTAAAGCAATCAGAGGCACCTTTGATCTTAGTTATTTATTTTTAATCTCTTGAAAAAGAAATAGAAAGACCCGCAATAGGCCTACAGATTTCGACTCACAAATCTTTATCATAGTTTTCATCTTTCAACTCTCCCTTTTGGAGGCACACCACAGATTTCATAATGTACCCACTGTGCCTGTGCCGCCATGAGAGAGAGAGATTTAGATTTGAAATCTGTAGTGATGGAGGTTTGAAATCTAGAAATTTAAATTAATCAGAGCAAGTGGGCGGTTATGAAATTTGTGACTGTGAGAGAAACTTATTAGATCTGCAATATGAGAGAGAGAGAGAGAGAGAGAGAGAGAGAGAGAGAGAAATTTAGGGCCTATTTTGATTGGGGGAGGGGGAGCAGGGGGGAGTAGAGTAGAGTAGAGTAGAGTTGGCTGAAAATATGCTAATTTTAAGCCAATTCTACTCTATTCTACTCTCCATCCCTCCCTTCAATCCAAACGGACCATTAGATCTGGTCTAAGAGTAGTGGGTGGTTGGGCTGCACTTTTACTGATGGCTATATTTTACTATTTATATGGGGCATTTGGTTTAGGGTTGTGGATATTTCCTTTCTTTTATTTATTATACTTTTTGTTTTATTTATATTATTTAAGGAAATGATATTAGTTTGTATAGTGGATTGTTTTGGTCCTTTTGGACCTTTGGTAAAGTAGCTCAACTGCACAAGTCACGAGCACGACTTATTATTATTATTATTATTTGTTTGTTTTTTTGCTCTTCTTTTTTAAGAGAATTATTTTTGTTAATTAAATGAAATAACTTAAAATTTACTAAACTTTCATTTAAAATGAATTCATAAAAAACCAACTACTATTTTCTTATATTAATAATTTCATAACATAATTTGTAAGATCAACAACAACTTTTTTTTTTTTTTGGTTTTGTTTTTTTTTTTTTTTGTTTTGTTTTTATAATCAACAATTACAATTAAGTAGGATTGTCAATTCGGGTTAGCATGTTGGGTTTGTATCATGTCGAGATAGGGGTATTCGACTAAATGTCTCAATTCAAATCCAACCCATTTAATAATCGTTTCATAATTCTTCAACCCTAACCTGACTTGTTAATAAAGCGGGTTGACATGACCTGACTCGACCCACTTGACATGCTTAATAAATGGGTCGTGTTGGGTTGACACGAATGTGAAACAATCCATTTCAACCTGCTTAATATAAAATATAACATTCATATAGAAATAAGTTCTTTACATCTTAAAAGTAATGCACACACTTCAAGTCTTCAACCCACATTCAAAAGAACATAGATCAACAAAAATATAACATCAATCTAGAAATAAGTTCTTTATCGCCAGAGCTTCTGGATGAACTCACGACTGGGGTCTCGCGACTGGTCGAGTCGCCAAAACAAGTCGCCAAAACTCGCGATTGGAGTTTCACGATTGGGCGAGTCGCCAAAACAAGTCGCCAAAACTCGCAACTGGAGTCTCGCGACTGGGCGAGTTGCCAAAACGAGTAGCCAAAAATTCTGATACCTGTTTATTACATGTAGTTAAATAGAACTCTTAGTCCTAAATTGTTTTATGATTAAAAGTCCTTAATTTATATTAATTAGAGGTTTTTAATGAGATTAAAATTCTAATTAAAGTTATATAGTTTCTAACAAGATTAGAATACTTTATCTAATAAATTAAGGATAGAGTTCTATATAACTAAATTTTGATTCATTAGTGTTTAAGGAATCCTAAATAGTTTAGGACTTCCATTTTAGTTAGTGATTCTAATGAGATTAGAGTCTTTATTAAGTGCAAGGTTATTAGTTGTGATGGGATCACAATTATTTAAAGAAAAACCCAAATAATGAGTGGGAGTGCTGAAATAACCCTTTTGTTAAGTTTATTGTAAAGTGAATAGATACCTTTTCTTGACTTCGAGTCTTGCATTCCGTGTGGAGGGTATTTACTTCACAGATTACAAGGTTAAACTTCTTTGTGATTGCGTGAATGTTTGTTACGCTATTGTGACGTGACTTAGTTACATCACATTATTTAAACAATTAAACACATTTAATGTGTAGGGTTAAAATTGTGATTAGATCACAATGATTTCATGACAATCCACTTGTTTTAAAATTTCTAGTGGGAGAGAGATTCAAGGGTTGATTCTCACGGCCTCCATTGCCAGTTTATAGTAGTGTGATTAGGCACCTCGCCTTGACGTATATGCCTTGCTCCCTTCGGAGGGTGTTTAATTCATGGTACTATAGGTTAAACTTCTTAATGATAGATGAAGTGTGTTTTTACATTGAGAACGACCACGGTTCCGTGGAGTTACTTGGTGACTCACATTGATTTTAGGCAATGGTGTACACTAGACTAAGTGTAATGTTAATATCCCTTCGGAGCTATGTCATTATTACTTAGAGGCCAAAGGAAAAGCGGAAAATTATTTTTGTTTGGTAAGAGTTACCATGATAGCATTAATAATGAGAATAATTCTCACCTGATCATAGTGATTGGTATGACCTCGCTTCCAAGGAATATTAATTGCGGGATTAGGTTGTCGTTGCACCTAATATAGTATGTTTTTTCGGGTTCCATATTATATGGTTATGGATGTAAAATGATAATGTTCTTGTAATTATGTTCATAGTCTCAAAATAAATTTGTCATAATTTTGTTCTCTAGCTACTATTTTAAGTGAGTCACATTAACTAAGAAATAATTATGGACATGGTGCTTAAAGGAGCTGAAATACATAAATATGTTTTGATTCAGCATTGTCATAATTTCCTGTGCATGGTGCATTGATGGACGATAGCTTATGATATAATCATAGTCTCCATTGAAATGCTATAATGTTTCATTGGCTTCTATCTCAGTTGTACTACAGCATGAGATGCAAGAGTTAGTACTAGACTTAGACTTAATGTTAAGTCTAAATGAGATGTTTGGTATGAATCATATTGAGTGCTAAGAAAGGCTTAAGGAGTTAAAATTCTATGTCATTTTATGAAAATATTTTATTTTTAAAATGAATTGAAATTCTTGGATGTTGAGATTAAATGTTAATCTCATATGGATATGATCCACAAGTCCTTGTTAGAATCATTTGATCAATTCAGATTGTTTTGAAAATAAATTCTTTTTATGTTATCTGAATTGATGAGTGAGTTCTACACAACAGAAGACATCCTAAAAGTTAAGGCTAGGATTAATATGATTTAATTCAAATTCTTACCCTAAACTGAAAGGTAAGGGTGGTAAGAAGAGGAATTATAATACCAAACAGTTGGACAAATTAGTTGCCCTAGTAGTTGCCAAAAGGAAATTAGACTTAAAAGAATGACCAAAAGGAAAGTATTTCTATTTTGGTAAAGCTAAGCATTGTCCATTATTGTCTTCTAGATGGAAATTTACATGTTTTACTTTTTAAAGAAAAAGTTTCCATCCTTTTGTATTGTATGTTTTGGCACTTATGTCTAGATCTTATTAATCTAAGTGTTATTCAAGATTGGTGAGAGATGGGTTTTTAGAACCATTATTTTGTTATATTCCTAGTCTATGAATTCTATTTAGAGGATAATATGATCTAGGGCTCCTTTATTGTAAAGGAATATAGTGTCATTGGATTCTTTAAGTCAGTGCATACATGAAGGAGGAATAAGACTCTTTTAGAAATAGTAAAGTACATGATAAGTATTTCTATTTGCTTATTTCTTTTGGAGATATACTCTAATAATTACTATACATTTTCTAAAGTTGATTTCAAAAGTTTGTTCCTAGGACATTTGTCAAATCGTGGATTGGGTGAAAACCTAGTATATGATACTTCCATTTTTGGAGATGTCTAGCACTTGTGCTAGAAATGAAGTCTAACAAGTTGAAATCAAAAATTAGAAAAATGTATGTGTATGTTGGGTATCCAAAAGGAATTGCAAAAGATTGCTTTGATAGTCATAAAGAAGACAAGATGTTTGTAAAGTTCTTGATGATGACTATGTGAATAATCTTGAAGCAAATAGTAGATTGTTCTAGAAAGAAAATGCCGGAATTTGTTATAAAACAACTATAAAATACATTTAGAAAAGAGATGGTTGTATTAGATACACCATAAGACATTATTCTGTAGATAACTATTACACCGGTACAATATCGTAGTGGGAGGATTACCAAATAAATTCATATTTTTGTAATAAACTTTTGTAGTTATTCCACAAGGATATGAATTTGATCCTCGGTCCTACGTAAAGGCAATAGATGATATGAATATGGATTACTGGATCAAGGTTATGTGAATAGAATTAAATTCTATTTAAAGTCTAGAACTTGTAGAGGCGCTTAATTGCATTAAGCCTGTTGTTTTTAAATAGATCTACAAGTAAATGAGATTGATAGATTTGAAGGTTCAAACCTTCAAAGTCAAGACTAGTGGCGAAAAGATTTATTCAGAAAGAAATTGTTCGACTATGAAAAGATTTTTTCACCAATAGTTAAGTTTGACTCTATCTAGATTCTTTTATCCATTATATTTCATTTGGATGAAATATGGTAATGGATATCAAGAAAGCTTCTTTTAGTAGCAATCTTGAGGAAGACATCTATATGATGTAACTAGACTTGTTCATAGCAAAGAACCAGTAGTGATTAGTATGCAAGTTGTTTAAAGTCCATTTATGGACTAAAGCAAGCATTTAAATCATAAAATATCATTTTTGATCAAGCAATCAAATTATTTGATTTTGATCAAGTATTAAAAGGCCTTATGTGTGTAAAAGCTATATAGAATAATAAATTTCTTAATGTATGTTGATGACATTCTAATCATTTAGAATGATGTAGAGTTATTGTCATCAATGAAATTTTTTGTTGTCTAGTCTAGTATGATATAAAGTACTTGGGAAAGACTAGTTACATCCTATGAATTAAACTTTGTTAAGATTCAAAAATTAGGATGTTGGGTCTATCTCAAACTGCTTAAATAGATTAGATTTTAGCCAAGTATAGCATGTATTACTTCAAGAAAGGATTCTTTCCTTTTAAGTTTAAAGTTCCTTTATATAGGACTATAATCCTAAGACATATAAAAGGAATAGCGTATTAAGACGGTTCCTTATACCATATCAATAGGAAGTCTTTATGCTATGCTATATACTAAGCTAAATATCTATTTTGCAGTGGGCATAGTAAGCAAATATCAATTGAATCAAAGATCACTTAATTTAGTAGGAGTAAAGCATATAATCAAATATCTTAGGAGAATGAGGGATTATATGTTTGTCCACAAAAGTGAGGTTTTGATAGGTATTGGATGTACAAATATTGATTTGTTGTTTGATTGTGATTCATGAAGTTGGACTTCAAGATATGTGTTCATCCTGGGTGGTGAAGATACACATTAAGCATAAGTATTTTCTCATTAGAGAGATATAAGTACGTGAAAAGTAGTAGTAGAAAAGATAATTTATGCAATAAATCTGGCTGAAACTTGTTTCCAAACCTTGCCTTAGAGTGACTATGAATTACTCTAAAGGGAGATAAGTGTCGAATATATGGTAAATTATCTTTGAGAGCAAGTGGGAGATTGTTGGGGTTTATGCCCTAAAATCCAATTTATTGGCATGTCATAAATAATTAATTTGTTTAATTATATGAGACTATCTATTTATAAACTAATGGGACATTATCTTAGTCCATAAGATGCATATAATGTGATTTATGTAAAAAGTCACAGAAGATATAAATCACAAGTTATTTGTAAACTCAGAATTTTAGTTCGTAGTCGGTGATGAAATTAGGCATTTCATCTGCGAAGATTGTAACATATCAACTAAGATGATTTGTCTTGATCATGGAAGTAGAGACTTCTAGTTGGTATGTTGATATGTTTTAAGAGTTAAGACATATTGAATTGGACCGCTGTGAGATTTATTATTCTCCTAACGACTGTTAAATTAATAGTAAATCTCACGACTTCTATTTACATCAACTCTAAATCCTAAGAGAATAATGGACATGATCATAAGATATAGGTTGCTTTAATATATCAAGAGTGAGATCTATAAGTTACGATTAAAACCTCAGTATGTTGGGCAACTATATTTAGTGTTGATGGAACATATATTCTCAAGATGGAATTCATAGTCTCTTAACGGAGATATAAAATATTCCCTTGAGATAAGTTTAATGGGTTCAGTTATTCAGAGAGTTAGGCCTAACCACTTTAGTAAGTAGTTAGTAAAGTATATATTTATGAAATTGAATTTCATAAATATATAATGAATAACATAAAGGATTAAACCGGGTACTCAAGGATAAAGATGTAGTAATCTTCAAAGTGGCAGTCTACATCCATAACTTTGTATTACTACGAATATTTTAATGAAAGGGTTGTATGTATAATAAAGTTTTGGGATATAATTTATTAATAAGGCCTAGAGTGCAATTATATTCATATAGTGGTATTGAATATAATTAATGGTAACTTTGGACTTGTCAAGACTTGACTAAAAAGCCCAAGGCCCATTAGAGCTAGAGTCTTATTTGTTCCCTTTTAGTCCCACTCCAAGCCACATATTAGAGTCCAATTAGAATGGCCCAAAAGGCTAGCCCAATTAGATAATCAATTATATATAAGGAGAGAAACATACATAAATATAATGAAGTGGTTTTTCATTTTGATCACATAAGGAATGCAATGATGTATGTGAGTCTTGGACACTCTTTTATTCTCTCATTGGAAACTGATTAAGAGACCACACTTCTTGAGCATTAAGTGGAATTGGAGTGAAGATTAAAAGTTTTCCCAAGTAATTCTCAAGTCTTGGTTTTGAATTTCACTGCATCAAGGTACGCTTCCTATTCTTTGTTCTAGAATTCAAGGTTACATGTTATCTCTCATAAATGAAGTAGATCTGTGATTGATGCTTCCGCTGTGTGTTTTGTATGAGATGCAAAACTAGATTTTCCAACATTACTTGTTCCCTTTTGGTCTCACTTCAAGCCACATTCTAAAGCCCAGTTGGAAAAGCCCAAAAGGCTAGCCTAATTAGATAATCAGTTATAAGGAGAGAAACATACAGAATTTTGTAAGTTAATGAAATAGGTATGTATGTGAGTGTTAGACACTCTTTCATTCTCTCTAGAACATACACATAACTGATTGAGAGACCACACATCTTGAGCATCAAGTGGAATTGGAGTGAAGATTAAAAGTATTCCCAAGTATTCTGATCTTCAGTTTTGAATTTCACCGCATCAAGGTATACTCTCTTGTTCTTAATTTTGAAACTTACATAGCACATGTTATCTATTGTGAATGAAGTAGATCCGTTAATTTTCCGCTGCGCACATGCATATTTCTATCAAAGGTATAAAACCAAGGAGAGGAAGATTGGGTGTAAGAACACTACCTTGATTATTGTGGAGAAAATATGAGAATCTAAGGTGTTTGAGGGTGTTTGGATGTGTTTGGGTGAGAAATTATAGAAAGAGAATCTGCCTAGAAACTGCCCAAAAGTCATTTTTTTGGGTAAAATGAGGGGTCTAGGGGTATTTATTTTGAAAAATGCTCCTTCGGCTTCCAGCGCACCTTGAAGGGTCACCAACTACCCTGCTGACGTCAGCAGTTTTGGCTTTTTCCCTGTTCAAATTTGGACATGTATTTAAAGGCCTTACGAAACTCAAATTGAGCTGATCTTAGTGTCCATAGAAAGCTCTAGATGTCCAGTTTCTAGAACACTAAAGAAATCGAAAATCCTATGGTCAGATGAAAAGTTATGGCCTCGGGAAGTGTGCTGACGTGCTTTTCACGGTTTTCTAGATATCTCAACTGTTTTAACTCCGATTTCGACCCATGAATAGTCGTTGGAAAGGGAATTTGATAATCTTTGTAATGGAGCTAGTCCAAACCCATTCTAATGGACAGATCAAAATTAGGAATTCTGGTGCCCTTAGAGTCAACCTAAGGTCAAACTTGGTCAAAGTTGACAAAAATCACTGAATAGCTCGGATTTGATGTAGAAACATGAAAAATGATGTTTTGGGATGATTTTGACCGACTTTAACTTCCGATCAACCCAAGGTTGACTAGGGGCATTTTGGTCAATTTAAACTAAAATGGCACTTCGAGTGCTCCGATGCTCGAACGGGTTGCGTCACGTTAATCTAGACATTTCCACGGCCCCATGGACAAAAGATAATATTTTTGGAATTTTCGAGGTCTAGCACATAAATCGAGGGCAGAAAAAATATCGTGTCTACAGCTGCCACTTCTTTATCTGACATCTCGAGTGCAATAAGAGGTGTCAGATAAAGAACGTGATTTCGCATTTTTTGCCCCAAAATTGCGTGCGGAAACTGCGCTGTTCATGGATCGAGATAGGTTTTACCTGCCAAGGTTGAGCTGCTGCAGTTGATCCGGAAAAATTTCTCTGACTTGGTCCTCGAAATTGCGCAAGAAACTCTTCATCTTTTTTTTTTGGTCAAAGGTCAACTGGTCAACTTTGACCGGGTCAACGTTGACCGACGGCCATTGTAGGTGTGCCGGGCAAACCCAGCAGCCCTTCAAGGTGCGCTAGGCAACCCAGGCCGTACAAGGCCTATAAATGGGCCCCAAAGCTTCATTTTGATCATTCTTACTTCATTTCTCTGAATTCTCACTTCTAAAAAGTTCTCTAGAGCAAGTCGCGGTCTAGCAAGGCTAGCTTTCAGCTTCAGTCTCCAGTTCTGCACTTGAGGTCAATGTCCATTTTCTCTTTCTTTTTATTTTCTGCTAGTATGTAGCATAGCAAGTAGGAAAGTATGCTAGTATTTTTTTAATTTTTGGTATAGATATATGTTTTTTTAAAAAATATTTTTTTATCATTTATGCCATGATGTTGTTGGGAAAAATATTTTTTTCACATGCTTGGGTATTTGCATAATCACACTTGCATGCTTTCACATGTCATGAATAATTATGCTTGCACTTGTTCGTGCGAGAAAAACTTAATTTTAAGGCCACATAGATGGACATGAGAATGTCGTATGCTGTCAAAACATAGAAAAAATAGCGAAAAACTAGGAGAAATGCTACGTAAACATGAGAAACTATGCATGATAACAGGAAAATTTTGGGAGATTTGAAAACATGGGAAAAAAGCAATTTTAAATGAGAGTAGTTAAGGAAGGATTAAACGGTCATGGCTAAATTGAATCCGCGTGAGATTAAACGAGCATGGTCGAAATGAATCCTGAAAAGATAGATAGGATTAAACGGTCATGGCTGAATTGAATCCGCGTGAGATTAAACGAACATGGTCGAATTGAATACCAAAAAGATGGATAGGATTAAAAGATCATGGCCGAATTAAAACCGCGTGAGATTAAATGAAAATGGTGGAATTGAATATCGAAAAGAAAGATAAGATTAAACGGTCATGGCCAAATTGAATCCAAGTGAGATTAAACCAGAGTGGTCAAATTGATACTCTAAAAGATAGATAAGATTAAACAGGCACGGTCGAATTCAATCTGAGTGAGATTACACGGGCATGGTCACATTAAATCTTAAAAAGATAGATAGGAGTAAACGGTCATGACCGAATCGAATCCTGAGAGAGAGGTATTTTGAAAATTCTTGACATTTTGAGGTAAAAAGAAATAGGATTAAACGAACGCAGTTGAATTGAAGCCTGAGAGAGAGGGGTTTTGAAAACCTTAACATTTTGAGATAAAAAGAGATAGGATCAAATGAACGTGGTTGAATTGAATCCTGAGAGAAAGGTGTTTTGAAAATTCTTGACATTTTGAGATAAAAGGAGATAGGATTAAACAAACGTGGTCGAATTGCATCCTTAAGGAGAGGTATTTTGAAAACCTTGATATTTTGAGATAAAAATAGATAGGATTAAATGAACGCGGTCTAATTGAATCCTGAGAGAGAGGTGTTTTGAAAACCTTGACATTTTGAGATAGAAAGAGATAGGACTAAATGAATGCGGTCGAATTGAATCATGAAGGAGAGGTATTTTGAAAAGCTTGACATTTTGACATAAAAAGAGATACGATTGCACAAACACGGTCGAATTGAATCTTGAGAGAGAGGTGTTTTGAAAATTCTTGACATTTTGAGATAAAAAGAGATAGGACTACTGGAAAGCGGTCGAATTGAATCCTGAGAGAGAGGTGTTTTGAAAACCTTGACATTTTGAGATAAAAGGAGATAGGACTAAATGAACACAGTTGAATTGAATCCTGAGAGAGAGGTGTTTTGAAAACATTGACATTTTGAGATAAAAAGAGATAGGATTAAATGAATGCGATTGAATTGAATCCAGAAGGAGAGGTATTTTGAAAACCGTGACATTTTGAGGTAAAAAGAGATAGGATTAAACAAACACGGTCGAATTGAATCCTGGAAGAGAGGTGTTTTGAAAATTCTTGACATTTTAAGATAAAAAGAGATAGAATTAAATGAACGCGGTCGAATTGAATCCTGAGAGAGAGGTGTTTTGAAAACCTTGACATTTTGACATAAAAAGAGAAAGGATTAAACGAACACGGTCGAATTGAATCCAGAAGGAGGGGTATTTTGAAAACCTTGACATTTTGAGATAAAATGAGATAGGATTAAATGAATGCGGTCGAACTAAATCCTGAGAGAGAGATGTTTTGAAAATTCTAGACATATTGAGATAAAAAGAGATAGGATTAAACGAACACGGTCGAATTAAATCCTGAGAGAGAGGTGTTTTGAAAATTCTTGGCATTTTAATATAAAAAGAGATAGTATTAAACAAACATGGTCAAATTCAATCTTGAGAGAGAGGTGTTATGAAAACCATGACATTTTAAGATAAAAAGAGAAAAGATTAAACAAACACGGTCGAATTGAATCTTGAAGGAGAGGTATTTTGAAAACCTTGACCTTTTGAGATAAAAAGCGATATGTTTAAACGAACGCGGTCAAATTGAAACCTGAGAGAGAGGTGTTTCAAAAATTCTTAAAATTTTGAGATAAAAAGAGATAGGGTTAAAGGAAAGCAATCGAATTGAATCCCGAGAGGGAGGTGTTTTAAAATTCTTTACATTTTAAGATAAAAGAAGATAAGATTAAACAAACATTGTTGAATTGAATCCTAAAGGAGAGGTGTTTTGAAAACCTTGACATTTTGAGATAAAAAGGGATAGGATTAAATGAACGAGGTCGAATTGAATCCTGAATGAGAGGTATTTTGTAAACCTTGATATTTTAAGTTAAAAAGAGATAGGATTAAACGAACACGGTAGAATTGAATCCTAAGAGAGAGGACTCCTGAAAATTCATGGCATTTTGAGATAAAAAGAGGTGGGATTAAACAAACTTGGTCGAATTGAATCTTAACGGAGAGGTATTTTGAAAACCTTGACATTTTGAGGTAAAAAGAGAAAGGATTAAATGAACATGGTTGAATTGAATCCTGAGAGAAAGGTGTTCTAAAAATTCTTGGCATTCTGAGATAAAAAGAGATAGGATTAAACGAACGCGGTCGAATTGAATCCTGAAGGAGAGGTATCTTGAAAACCTTGATATTTTGATGTAAAAAGAGATAGGATTAAACGAACACGATCGAATTGAATCCTGAGAGAGAGGTGTTCTGATAATTTTTGGTATTTTCAAATAAAAAGAGATAGGATTAAACGAACGCAGTGGAATTGAATCCTAAGATAGAGGTGTTTTGAAAACCATGATATTTTGAAATAAAAAGAGATAGGATTAAGCGAACACAGTTGAATAGAATCCTGAGAGAGAGGTCTTTTGAAAACCTTGACATTTTGAGATTAACGGAGGTAGGACTAAACGAACACAGTTGAATTGAATCCTGAGAGAGTTGTGTTTTGAAAACCATGACATTTGGAGATAAAAAGAGATAGGATTAAACGATCGCGGTCGAATGGAATCCTGAAGGAGAGGTATTTAGAAAACCTTGACATTTTGTGGTAAAAAGAGACAGGATTAAACGAACACGGTTAAATTGAATCCTGAAAGAGAGTTGTTTTGAAAATTCTTTGTATTTTGTGATAAAAAGAGTAGGATTAAATGAACGCGGTTGAATTGAATCCTGAAGTAGAGGTATTTTGAAAACCATGACATTTTGAGATAAAATGAGATACAATTAAATGAACGCAGTCAAATTGAATCCTGAGAGAGAGGTGTTTTGAAAATTCTTGACATTTTGAGATAAAAAGAGATTGGAATAAACAAACTTGGTCGAATTGAATCCGGACGGAGAGGTATTTTGGAAACCTTGACAATTTGAGGTAAAAGGAAATAGGATTAAACGAACGCGGTCGAATTGAATCCTGAGACAAAGGTGTTTTGAAAACCTTGACATAAAAAGAGATAGGATTACATGAACACAGTTGAATTGAATCTTAAAGGAGAGGTATTTTGAAAACCATGACATTTTGAGATAAAAAGAGATAGGATTAAACGAATGCGGTCGAATTGAATCCTGACAGAGAGCTATTTTGAAAATTCTTCACATTTTGAGATTAAAAGAGATAGGATTAAACGAACGCGGTCGAATTGAATCCTGAGAGAGAGTTATTTTGAAAATTCTTCACATTTTGAGATAAAAAGAGATAGGATTAAACGAACGCGGTCGAATTGAATCCTGAGAGAGAGGTGTTTTGAAAATTCTTGGCATTTTGAGAAGAAAAGTGATAGGATTAAACGAACGCGGTAGAATTGAATCCTGAAGGAGAGTTCTGTTGAAAACCTTGATATTTTGAGGTAAAAAGACAAAGGATTAAAGACTAAAAGTGGTAAAATTAAAATGTAGGGACCAAAATGGAAAAAAGTCAAAATATAGGGACTAAAAGTGCATTTACGCATTTTTTTAAAGTAAAGAAAGTATGCATGAGAATTTTGGGGAAGTTGAGATCTAGGCCAAAACCTATTTGTACTCTTCGGTTGCTGTGGGAAATAAGAATGTATTTTTTTCTTGAATTTCCAATTGAGAGAAGATGACACAAATGGTATAGATTAGGTTGAAAGTCGTAGTACAAACTTAATTTGAAGAAGCTTTTTTTTTTTTTTTTTTTTTTTTAAATTTTTTTATAGGAATTAATTTGAAGAAGCTAACTGAATGTTTTGGTTTTAATTTGAAAACTGATGGTAGAGTGCAACCATTTTATCAGGCATTTTTTACGGGAGTTAATAGACTTATTTTACTACTTTGTCCTCAATTATTTTCACTTAGTAGACATTTGAATTTGAGGGTATTTTGGAATAAAAAAAAAATCTGGTCTAAATAGGAGAAGCCCCTTAAATAGTACAGGTGCTACATTCACAACATTTTTATAACATTTTCACAACAAATCATAGGTGGTTAGTTGTTATTGGTTCAAATTTGAACCTAACACTAACATTACTTTTTTGCCCCAATAATAAAAACCAGTAACAACTTGCCACTTAGGATTTGTTGTAAAAATGTTGTAGACATATCATTTATCTTTTTAAATTTCATGGCAATAAGGGTCTATTTGGATACCGCTTATTGCTGAAAAAATACTGTAGCAAAATAATTTTTAAATGTGTGAATAGTGCCATGAGACCCAGTTTTAAAGAAAATTTTGCTAAAATCCATACTTACAGGTCCCGTGAATAGTGCACAAGACCCACACAAAAGACGTAAACGCGTTGCTATCCAAACCCAGCCTAAATCATTGTGCTTGCAAGTGGATGTTTTAATTTTAATTACAATTTATTTCGGTTTGTAGTACACTAGTCCTCTATTCCGCATTAAAAATTACTTCCTCTTTTTTTTTTCTTTTTTTTTTGGTCAGGCATTAACAATGTAAGGACATATGTGATTCATGTTAGGAACATATGTCATCATGTATTGGCTAATCCTTTGACAAACGTACTTTACTTATAATTGGGTAGATTTACGATGTGTTTAATACTTCAAGAAATAAGGTCTCAAGATCAAGTGTTAAAGTCATGCGAATCTGTCCAAGAAACAAGTGAAGAAGTGCTGGTTTTTAAATCTCGACAACTACCTCGACAGCTAGTATCTATCGAGATTTAAAAAGCTGTTTTAGCCCGATACTCGACAGCTACTCGATAGATAGGATGTCTATTGAGATTTATGAAAAACAGATTTTTAGTTCTGATTTTCATCCAATCCGTGAATAGATATTTGGGCTTTCTTTTCTCATAACCCTAAACATATATAAGGATTATTTTAAGGGCCGTCATAGGTGGCGCAGTTGCACGAGTGTGAAGCAAAGAGTTGTTCATGCAAATTGTGACCAGAAACCTAATTTGCCCTAGTTCTTCTTTCTCTTGAAGAAGCTATTGCATTTATATGCCGTTGGGTTTTGTGACCAAGCAGCTTTGTGATCTTCATCGTGTTGATGAACTGAAGAACTTTGCAGCCAACAGCCTTCTCAAGTTGATGATTAAGTCGCGTATTGAGATCCACGCATCTATTGGTTAGTCACGTACTGGGAGCCGTGCACTAAAAGGAGAGATTGTCATTACAGAACAAGTCCAATTGTGTATTGGGGTAAGAGTTCAACTGTAGGTTGGTATAAGGTACTGAGATTCCTTTACTTGTAACCGCTTGTTGTGATATTAGTGGATTCTCGAGAGTGGTGACCTTAAAATCACCTGGTGGGGTTTTTGCCTTGGAGGTTTTCCCCATTCGTAAACAAATCACCGTGTCAACTTTATTTTCCGCTGCATTTTATTTTAGTTGGTGATTTGTTTGTGCTACCACGTATATTATATGTTAATCTGATTAATTAATCAACTTGGCTAATTAATTGGTTAATTCATCACAAGGGGTCAATATATTCTTGGCCTATCAAGTGGTATCAGAGCGGGTACACTCTGATTAGGTTTTAGTCTTTGCTGTGTGATCCATTTACCCCGATTTGTCATGGATAGAGGAGAGTCTCTTATCATACCTCCTTTATTTAATGGCACTAACTATGCATACTGGAAAGTACGCATGAGAGCTTTCTTGCAGTCTTTAGATGAGAAAGTGTGGCAAGCTGTGGAGATAGGCTGGACCAAGCCAAAGGAAGCGCCGGCTGATTGGGATGATGCTAAGATCAAGGCGGCAAACTTCAACAGTAAGACATTGAATGCTTTATTCAGTGTGGTCACAAATGAGAAGTTCAAGAAGATATCCTCCACTGAAACTGCAAAGGAAGCATGGACCATTCTCCAGACAACCTATAAGGGAACCAAGGCTGTTAAGGACTCGATGCTTCAGAGGCTCACTACAAGCTTCAAAGAGATCAAGATGGAGGAGGATGAGTCATTTGATGAGTTCTATGCCAAGCTCAAGGACATAGTGAACTCAGCCTTTAATCTTAGGGAAACTATTCCCGAACC
>JARYZH020002397.1:0-16124 GCA_030021035.2 Notholithocarpus densiflorus | reverse complement strand
ACTTGCATTAGCTTAGTCAAACTAATGTTTTAGTAAATTTATAACTAAAGTCATCCAAAACTATTGTGCATTAGGCTCAACATTGTACTAAGCAAATTTAACAAATGAACAGTACCTAGATAACTCTAGCGAAACACACTTCATCGCCAAATCTCTCTCTCTCTCTCTCTCTAACACAAAAATAGATCTAACCACCACACAAACAAATTTAACTGTCGAGACCTTACCACAACCACCAGTAATTCACTGTGACAACTAAAACTACAAAATTTTGGATTATTGCTGGTTCATTGGATTATTTGGTTGTGGATTTTTTGGGGTTGATGTTGGTTGTGGATTTTTCCAGGTTGTTGTGGATTGAATGGGTTGTAAATTTTTGTTTTTGTTTTTGTTTTTGTTTTTTTTGTTTTTTGAATTGATGCAAGTGCAAATGGGTTGTGGATTTTGGATGAGCGGTTATGTTTGATTCGGAAATGTTGAATTGGGAAAGGACGGATGAAAAGAAAAAAAAAATTATTTGAACAATAATATTTAAATGAAATAGAAATAGAGTATTAAGGCTGATATATCATATAATTGGAGTTGAAGTATTTAAAGTTAAAATGGCATGGGTCTGATGGTCTCCTCTAATATAAACTGAAATTATACCTTCCAAGTCCGTTTTCTCCTCCCTATCAATTTGGAAATAAAATGACAACTGATATCCAATAATTGAGTTTGAAAGTGTGCCCTTCACGCATCAATTAGGGGTTTAGTAGTATTAAATCGTAAGACAACGACTTTAAAAATTAGTACCCTGATGCTGGTGCTTGATTTGAAATAATGGGTTATAAACTTATAATTTATCGTTGGCATTGTAATGCATGCACTCATATTAAATATTACGTAGACTCTTCTTCTCAAAAAAATAAAAAAAAAAAGTTATATATTATGTAGATTCGTTTCTTTCGGTGGTTTTTCTATTTATATTAAAAATCAGTTGGTCTCTTGATTTATAATAAAAAGTAATTATCATATTTCTAATGCTATTGGTTAAAAATTTATTGTATTTCTCAAAAAAATAAAATTAAACTAAGACTCTAAGAGAATTGTAACACAAGTAATTAGCACATTTGATGTTTTTAATAGAAATATTCAGAGTTTAAATCCTTTCTATGTAACTATTAAATTATAAATAAATAAATAAAAATAGTTAAAATGACCCGTTGGTACGTGGAATTCAAGCAAGTTTCAGCACTTCCAAAGTAAGATCCATTTATCTTATATAATAGGGAGTTCAAAATTCAGTTCACCCTTCACACGAGAAGAGGGAATATACTCTTAAGAATATTGAATAATTCCCCTTTTTGTTTTTACACAATTTTAATTATAGAGGATATGAATCTGATGAAATTTACATGTAGGGATGCAGAAAAGAATTTTTTTTTATTATAATTTTTTTTTCTTTTTTCGAAAGATGCAGAAATGAAATTTGATGATAGAGAATAAACCGACCCTATGATATTAATTGTATGATAATGACTTCCACCCCACATTTTCCAGAGACATTATTTTATATCAAGACTATTCATTAATATAAACCATGCAAATATTGGACCACAATACCTTTTGATAAAGTAATGGACCACTATACCACCGAAAAGATTACATAAGGTAGTTAGGTAGAGATATTTTTTTATTGGGTAAATTATAATAAAGAGGATAAATATTATTCTATATAATTAAACAACAAACCCAATTTTAATTAGAATAACCACATTTCTAGTTAAAAGGCAGGTAGCACGCTTTTGTTTTGAGTCTGTCCGATAGGGCATTAATTAAAGAAATGAAGATAATCTGAATTCTGAACTAGAAACAGCTTTTCACGGGTATTAACTTTACTTTTTATACAACGTAAAGAGCAACCTAAGTTGGAAGTCAAGTCCAAATTGACATTAAAATAATAAAAGTACCCATATCACATGCAGTTATCTAAGTTCCTCCCACATTTAATTTATAAAATTTGGTCAATGTTCTTATAATTTGGACCAGCGTTTGTACTCGTTGTACTTAAATTACAATCTCTCTATTCTCATTCTCATATATAATAAAATAATTGTTTGAGATGACGGTATTTTGCTTGTTTGACAAAAGGAATGGAAATTGTAAAGAAGTTTGATAAAGCTCATCCTCCACTAAAATTTACTGTTCTACTTCTACTTCTACTGTTCTACAAAATTTTAGACTCAACAGTCAGAAGTCTTTTCTTTTTGGCCTGATTGGATCGTCAACCACTCCTAAAGCTAAAAGTAAAAACAGGCGGATATGGTAAGCCTAGCATGTGACACATTTGGCTAATGGACAGTAAGTTTCAAATGTTTCATAATAATGCCAAGACTAGACTGAGAAAGAGAAATTTCCTATTACCAAAAAGAAAGAGAAATTTCTAGAGAGAAAAACTGACCAGGAAGATACTCCAGACGAGTAGTATTAGTACAGTCCCAAGCATGAGGCCTGTCTGGGCAGAAGCACTTGAAATGATACATAATATTGTCGAACCCACAGTTCCCTCCACTATCCTCGCAAATGCTACAGTTGCTGGCTTTCCATTTTAGCACAAACCCATTTCTCAACGACTTTCCAATCCCACCTCCATATGCTTCAACCGGTGCTAGAACCGAAGACTTGCACTCCATTGATACGTTGCTGATCAGCTTCGGGTCCTGTCCAGACAGGGCCAGAACGGTGTCGCTTTCGCCATAACATCTAGGATAGAACTCTGAAGGCCAACTCTCATGCACCGAAGAGTTACAATTATAAAACAAAAATAGATTGGTTTGGTTTGGTGCTAGATCGAACCGGCTACCCGGAAGGGATATGCTGTTTATAGAAGGTATACAACTGGAGTTTGCATTTGAGAAGGCAGAGTTTGAGACTCTAAGCGTCTCGTTTTGGTAGAAAATTTCATGGACGGTGTAATTGTTATTGGATACGAGGATAGTTGGATGACCATTATTGTTGCAAGAAAGGTTGAATCCAGGGTAGCCACAAGAGGAGTTTTGCTTGTCTTTGATGTAGAATGGGAATCTTATGGCTTGCCCATCACCACAGGTTTTAGGCACACTGCAGGCTTGGAAGTATGGGTCCACTGCACCTAGGGATTTTTTTGGTACCAGGGAAAAGAAGAGGATGCATAGGATTATCATCGGAGAAATGGGTGATAGAAGGGTGGGAAGCAAGTTTGTTTGACTCATCTGTGGATCTTAAATATTGGGGAGGATTGAGATATAGCTAGAGAGAAGATTTATTGTATTATGGTGACAGGAAAGAGAAGAAAGATACAGTGGAGTTAAGCCTTAAGGGGGGTGAATTTGACTTGCTAACTGCAACTTGAAGTAGTGGATAGAGATTGTCCATATCCGCCTCATATCTTAGACTGTTGAAAATTCAAGCCATTCCTATATGTATATATTATCATTATTATGTATTTGAATGTTTTGCAACTTGACCTGACTTCAACCTTTTAATGTAGAGTTTATCCTCAAAACTTTATTTAGTTAGTTACATATAAAGTAGCGACTACTGACTAATAACAACAACACCACACGCCTAGTTAGCTAGTTATTTACTACCAATAGTATTTCACGTCAACCTCTACACTTTTTTTAGCAAAACTAACCCAAAAAAAAAAAACACTAAATTTTTTCTAGTTTAACTAACCATTTTTCAAATATTCCTACTTTGGCTGGCCTCAGTAATTTATTCCCAATTTCGTTTAAATATTTATTTTTTCTCTCTCCTTCCAACCTAGTAGCAAAACACTCTCTCTCCAAATTCTTTCACCATTTTTGGCCACACAATATTGCACACCCACAAGTTTCTAACAATGGAGTCAATTTTATAACGGAAGCCTTTTCAATTTAGCCAAAGGAATAACATATTTTAGTTTCGGTTAATACTTGTGTACTATTTTGAGATTATTGTTATATATATATATATATATATATATATGTGTGTGTGTGTGTAAATTTATTTATGTAAGAATGAATTTATTAATTTTTATGTTTATCAATATAAAATTAAAAACTCACATATCCTCAATGCAGTCGATACAATCCAGTATTTTATCCAGCACATTTTGAAGAAGTATCAGTATCAGTATCAGTTTAATAGCTGGTACAATATATTTCCCCAATATGACCAGTATTGGTACAATATTAACTTCCTTGGTTTATGGGCATGAGATCCACAATAAATTTTTTTTTTTTTTTTTTTTTTTTAAACACACACACACCATTGCATAGCCAAAAACCAATTCACAAACATCCATAATGATTCTTACTTATATCCAAGAACTGAAATTGTACCCAAGTCTAAAAGAACTATATTCAAGAATCATTCTCTTCAGACTTCCCCGAGGAAGGATTTCCTTGCTTACAACTTGTCTTTCTTTTCTTTCTTAATATCTTTAATCCACTGTACGTGTTGCATGATCCATTGAAACCCGTCTTTTAAGCCCACTCTCTACAAATTTATTGTGTTGGGCTCTTTGGGCCTGAATCCTTATACATTTAGGGCTCAGGAACCAAAACACCCCCCTTACAATTATTATTGTGGGGACTTGAGGACCGAGAAAGGATACAATAAGTTGTGACTATCATTATAAAAGTATTCTAAGCCCGAGGAAGGGACCCGCCCGAGGATAGGAGGAGAGGGGACAAAATACTTCCTGGAAGGCCGAATGGAGAGGATGGTGTTCAGTGAGAGTCAAAGTAGGTGAAGGAAGTTTTCAGTGAAAGCTCACCTACTGCCTCCGCACTAAATGATTAGCAACAGCTTTATCAGCTGCATTGATAAAAAAGTGACCTAAATAGTAGAATTCACAGCTAAGCATCTCCTTCTACCACCTTCAACAGAAGTTTAAAGGAACAAGTGTCCTAAGGAGAGTTTGGGGGATTGTAGATGGAGGGCTAGGATACAATTAGCTGAGGAGTACATAAAGAAAGAGGACTTCCAGATGAAAGGATCCTAGAAAAATGAAGAAAAAGATATTAGAACAAGAATAGAAAGAGAGAGAAAGAGAAGAGTGTACATCCTTGTGCAAAAACATCGTCCTCGGGCGAGATTGTAAAAAACCATTTATATACTTAATCTTTGGCTTTCGTTCATTCCTTTTCTATCTGAATCCTTGGGCTAAGCCCAACTTGCTTTACCCCACTCTCTTTACAAATATCTATTGGTTTGGGCCTAACTGGATAGCACAAATTTCACTATTCTAGTGAGTTTGGGCCGCCAAATTTTTGTGTCCTTACAATTATTATTATTATTATTATAAACCCTTCATCTTCATCTTCATTGTCAGCACTGATCCACAACCATTACCACCACCATCATTCCCATCCCCAATGTAGGTGCCGACAATGACAAAGGTCCTTCATTGACACCTCCACCTTTATAAAAAAAATTATCTAACAAAAAAAATTAAAACATTTATTATACAAATTCCAGTCGAGTCCCACTCCCTCTTTCCTCATTCTCTGTGTCTTCTGTCTATATATATATATATATATATATATATATATATATATATATATATGAAGTTTAAATTGCAATTCCGTTTGTCAAACTTGAGGCCCTCACCAAGTCTAAATTTTGTAGGGATCACAAACACTTTGATTCATACCTTTTTCATTTTTGCTTCAATCCAAGGAAAATATTTAATAGGGTTGAGTTTTTGTTTCTATAAAAAAAAGGTTTGAGTTTTTTAATGTGTTTGTATAATAGTGGACCTCATCATAGATACAATCTTCCAGGAGTTCTTGAGCTCGCCTTTAAGGAAGATTGCCCCACTCTCTCTTGCTAATGATATTGAAGTTTATCCACACACACACAAAAAAAATATATATATATAAATAAAAAATAAATAAATAAATTTGAGAGGAACTCTAATTGTGTTTGGGGAAAAGGGGGGGGAAAAGGGGGGGGGGGGGGGGGAGTAAAAAATGGGAAGATGGCGAAAAATGGAGAGATAGAAGAGATTTTAGTTTTCTCTCATGGTGTTTTGGTTGGGGGTGAAAAAGTGAAGAGATGAAAAAAAAATTTGTTTGATTGAAGAAAAAGTGAGAGAATGGAAAAGGTAATTTATATAAATTGACTCATATGCTCTTATTAAAAAAATTACACCCAATTAAGAAAAAGAACAAAAGCAAACAAGCAATCATACCTAGTTTATTAAAGCAAAAATCATACCCAATTTAAAAAACAAAACAAAGAATTAACTAAAACAATCAATCCTATCCAGTTAAAAAGTATGAAATAAAATAAAATATAAAGACAAACCAACAAACAAACAAATGATAATAATAATAAATAAATAAATAAAATCAATCATGCCCAGTTTAATAATAAAAAATACAATGGCATTAGAGTAGAACACAATGGAGCTAGTAACGTGGGCATTTTGGCCAAACATTTTTGTACAACTTTCTCCCCATTTTGGGGAGATTGTGTTTTGGAGGACCCAAGGAGAAAACTCCTGGGCCCTACCAAAATTTCTCCAACTTTCCACTTTCTCCAATTTTCCACCTCAACCAAACAACTCAAAAATCCATTTTCTCTCTTATTTTCACTCCCTCATTTTCCATCCCCTTGTTTTGACCCAAAAAAAAAAAAAAAAAACAATCTAAGAAAAAAAGAAAAGAAAAAGAGAAATGAAAGAAAGAATTATTTGGGGTTGTGAAAGGGCTGACCCTTCACTCTCACCTTCACTAAACCAAACTTGAGAGGATGGTGTTGGTGGAGTTAGTGATTGTGACTAGGGGTGACAATTTTTACTTAAACCTATTAATCCACCCACAAGTTGTGACAATGAAGGTGATGGTCCTGATGGAAAAGATTTTATTTTGAATATATATTGACAACTAGGTTGGCAACTAGGATTTGACTCAATAAGTTATAACACATGACATCTATATATATTGTGGGGGGGTCCACTAATACTGGGCCGCAACCGATGAGGATTCGGGCCCATTATAGGGGTATTTGAGGGCAGTACCCCTACTAGGCCACGATCGAGGAGTGTATGGGCCCAACGAGCTGATGGAAAATGCTAGGAGAAGGGAATCAAATCGAGATCTCTCACAACCCGAAGAGGGAGAGAGGAAGGCTACCACCACTAGGAGGTTCAAATCGAGGCAAGTCGCCCTGGCGAGGGACGAAGAAAAGGGGACGAAAGGCCTGATGAAGAAGCCACCCATCACCTCTACATTAAATGCACTGCACCAACTAGGATAGTCGCATTTATGAAGGAGATGATACCTAAATAGTGCTTGGACAGCTTGTAACACACCCTACACTTCCCCCAAAGGAGGGATGGGACAAGTATCTGGGGGAACTCCGCCACCCTACAGCTAGAGGGTCAAGATCAAGGGCAAGCAACTATAAAATGAAGGGAAAACCTCATTAAGGGGGATCAAAACAAAAGATTAGGGAAAAAACCACTCACACTTGAGTTGTTATAAGCTGTGTAACACCTTCCTCGGCCAGCCGAGGGAATATTAATACAAGACTTAGGCTTTTTATGCTCAAATCCTTCTTTTTCTTTTTGTCTGATACATATTCCCTAGAGTTAGGCCGTAAGACAAGGAATCCACGCGTTGGTCTGCCATACCCATCTCTAAACAAATTAATTGTAGTGGGCTCACATCCAAAGCCCAACTCTTAGCCTTTGGGCCTTGGGTGCCACCTTTTTCGTCCCCCCCACACACACACACATATCTAAAAGCTAAAGGTTAGTATTTATTATTACTACACTATTGTTGAGCCACATCAGCAACCATATCATCCACTTATTTTCTTTTCTCTTTTTAAACTTTTCTTCTCCCTATTCAAAAAAAAAAAAAAAAACCATTCTTTTCCCTATTAATTCACACATACTATTACACTTTTTCCAACTTTTCCCATTCATTTTTACCTTTTTATCTACCCACTACTTTCTACTTTACCGATACACTTTCTTTATTCTTTTTTTCTTTCTTATATTTTGACTTTTCTTCTCCCTATTTTATTTTGTATAAATTTGATATCATTTTTCCCATTCAATCCATATTTTTCTCACACAAAAACTATGAGTACTCTTTCTCTCTCTCTCTCCCTCCTTTCTTTTGGTGGATTTTTCTTCTTTCTTATAACTCGAATTAAGGTTTATGGTTCTTTTTTTTTCTTTTTTTTAAATGTGTTTTGGTATTGCGTTTTTTTAATTTCCCATCAGAAAGTAATCTATTTCCCTTTTATAGCTTTGGTTGAATTTTGATTTAAGTTATAATTAGATTTTTTTTTTTTTTTAAATAGGAATTTCAGTTTATATCAAAACATAATATACATGGCTATGAATTTGAATATGCCCACTAATTATTAAGTCTATTTTTTATTCCTTTGGTTTCATTTTAATTTTAGTTAAGATAACATTGTAATTTTGTGATAAGTTTTGATTGTTATGATAATTTCCTTATTCCTTAATGGATGAGGAATTTGAATAATAAATTTGAAACTTATAAAGTTTAGTTGTATATTAGGTAAATATAATACACTACAAAAGAAATTAGAAGAATACAGTTCACCTTAAAAAAAATATTAATCAAACACAAAAAATGATAAAATGATATATTATATCTCATTACATAATATTTATATTCTCATACATCGCGTGGGTCTGCGGCTAGTATATTATAAAATGAGAAGAAAAACATATAACGAGAACATTTGATTTTATCATTTTCTCATAAATATGATGATTTTAATGATATGCAGATATGTTCTTGAAACCACAATTATATAACGAGAACATTTGATTTTATCACATCCATTGGGCATTGCCATCGATGCTTGAGCAATAAAGTATTAACAATTCTTTTTAATAAATATAATAATTACAATAGAATGATAGATTTGAACCATGAATGTCTTATTTAGAAATAAGAAGAGTCAAATGAACTACAAAACTCTTGGCAAAATATTATCCATTTAACCATGTAGTCCACTACCTATTTCTTATTTGGTTCAAGTTCCGAAAATAAGTTAATCAAAAGCGAAAGGGGTTTTTGGGGAGAGGGAGGGGGAGGGGGGTTGATCAGAATATTTTACAAAATATGAACATCACTATAACTCCACTTAATAATATGCATATTCCCTCAAACATTATCATTTGATTGTATCACATCCATTGGGCATTGTCACTGACACCTGAGCAAGGAAGTATTAACAATTCAAACCATGCATTCTACTGCTTATTTCATTTTCGGTAAAGTTCTAAAATGAAGTGAGAGAGAGAGGGGGGGGGGGGGGGGTGTCGGGGTTTGGTAGGGGGTGTTAATAAAAAATTTCTACAAAAAATGAACATCACTATAACTCAATTTAAATATGCACATTCCCTCAAACATTAACCTATCAATAATATGCCTTACATGAACACAAAAGAAAAAAGGGAGAAGAAAATGAAATTTCAACCCACTCAAGTGCACTGATAATGATTCTTTAAACATAATCTTATCATCTACTTGAAAAATTATAAGGGAGAAGAAATTTAACCACTCACATTAGGTGTGGTAGACCTACTAGTCCAATTATCAGTCACGTCATTTGGTGAAGGTGGCGGCAGTTGCCTGGTCTTCAACAATCCAACCTCGTCACAATCCGGTGAAGCTGTTTGCTGCACATTCAAGATCCCAGCATCATCATATGCCTTTTCCTCTGGATCATTGTTACCACTTTTAATTTTTTTCAAAGCCTCCAAAACCTCATCCATGGAAGGCCTCATTTCCTTGTCCTCTTGTATACATTGAAAGGCCAACTCTGCCACCGATTTGGTCATCCTTTTAACTTCATTATCTGACTCAAATCCAAGATGTGGGTCAATCAACTCATGGAATGCACACTTTTCAATCTTGTTTATGGCTAAGTTAGCCAAATTAATTTCATGCCTATGCCTAGCCATATCAACAGCTGGCAGAGATGATATGAGCTCGATGAGGACAACTCCAAAGCTGTAAACATCACTCTTACTAGTAAGCTGGTAGCATTGGTGGTATTCTGGGTCAACATAGCCCGGTGTCCCTTGAGGAGCAGTAGAGACATGGGTGACATCATTGGGGAACAGCCGAGAAAGCCCAAAATCTGCAACTTTGATGCAAAAGTTGTCATCAAGGAGAATGTTATTAGTCTTTACGTCACGATGTATGATGTCAGAAGCGTGGAGATAAGCCAAAGCACTGGCAGTTTCTATGGCAATGCTCAAACGAGTAGCCCATTTGAGTGAACCTGGTGTTGCTCGATCGCCATGAATATGATCAGCAACAGTACCATTAGGCACGAACTCATACACAAGAAGTAGTTCACGGCTATGGCGTGAAGTACACCCATAAAGGGAGACAAGATTTTTGTGGTGCAAGCGCGTAAGGATTTTAACTTCATTCAGGAACTGTTCTACTCGTCTGTAGTTGTGTTCGTATAGGCGCTTGACTGCAACTTCCCGCCCGTCATGGAGTTTGCCTAATTGAGAAAAACAGACCATTGTAATAAGATGCACGCCAAGTCTTTTTCTTTTAATTTTTGTAGCTTAATTTTTTTTCACTTTTGCTTTAAAAGTTTATGCTGTAATTAGGTGATCTTGAAACTGAAGCAGTGTGTTTATCATCTTACCATGATAGACGGTTCCAAATCCTCCATCTCCTAGTTCTTTCTCAATATCAAAATTGTTTGTAGCTTCTTCAAGTTCAGTGTAGGAGAAAACAGGGATTCCAAAGTAGAGGCTCCCCCCTTCCAGGTCTGATCTTGAGGATCTATCAGAATAAGTAGTCCTTGACAGCAATTTTTGCGAAGCATGTTTTTTCTTGTAAACAACCCAGATAGCAACACCAACGACCAAGAAAATTATGAGGGCCGAGCATCCAGTAGCTAAAGCAAAGAGAGGAAGAATTTAAGTTTAGAATGTCGGGAAGCAATGAAGGAAATTCATGAGAGGGAAAATTTTCTATTGACGTTTACAAAGGAATTTATGCGGACACATAAATTTTAGTAGTTTAAGGACATCTTTGTAAGTCTTGTGATGTTATCCTCATTATTCATCATTATATTTGAAGGCACAATGCAAATCCTCTGGGATTAAACCAGTGGAGAAAATGAGGAAATTTAGCATGAAGTTAATGCTCTAAAGCTTTGATTACTAGCCATACCCAGTGAAGGGGAAAAGAATGATCTTTTCAAACTGACAAGTTAGATGCGATTAAAACAAAATCTATCACTTTCAGAAAGAATAATTGGATTTCTATTTATGTATGAATATCAAATTCAAGAAGTAATATGATTGAGGCATCTTACCAAATCCAATCACTAATACCCTTTTGTTATTCCCTGCAAGAAGAGATATACAAAAATGGTGTTAGTTTAACAATGAAGATTGAAGTGATGCAGCCAAATTGGCATGCATGGAAATCTTAACTTCGTTACACAAAACACAGTCAAAACCGTGTCATATGTATCTAATATAAGTTTTATTGAACATAATTATTTCCGTCTCATAACTCAAATTTGAAACTAATTTGGGCGGAAATAGCAATACTTGTATTAGGAATAACTACAACTACCCAAAATTTATAAAGAAATTTATGTGCTTTTTTCATGAATGTATGTCATGCACATTCAAATAGATTTGCATTATTCCTACCACTGCACACCCTTAGTGCGATGGTCATTCTACAAGTATAAGTGTTTGTGAAGTGGAGAGGGCAATGACCGGAGTTCAAGTCTCCAGAAGAGAGCTTCACACACATATACACTTAGATTATGCTAGAATAGAGTTTCTATCTTGTAAAAAAAAAAATGATTTGCCTTATTCCTATACCCATACCTTTCGTACCTTTGGTACAATAATATTTTCCTTTGTTGTCAATCTTACATTGACCAAGTTTGATTAAACACACGCGACAATCTTCAGTCACACGCAGTTCAAGAAGAATCTCAGCAGATAACAATCTAAACAGGTCATTACCTTTATTTTGCCAGTTCAATGGGATTGGGAGCTGAATAATTGGACATTTAGGTGGAGAGGACGTTAAATTATAATGTGGAGGTCTATAATAGATGTCATAGTTACTGCAATTTGTTCTATTAAACCTGTAGGGGGAGGAATATTGAGAGTGTGGTTGCATTTGAACAGGGTCAGGTTGCTTGGGACTAGTTGAAAAGAGATGAATGGAGAGCTGGGACTGGGAAGAGTCCAATTTTTTAAGGATTCACAACGATTGGAATCCAACACAGACTGCAATTGTGGGTCCTTAATTTGTATGGTATTAGCCTGAGAGATGGTTTCAACATCGTACAGTAGTGTTCCATTCCTCTCCAGTTTGATCTTCGGGGTTTTCATTTGATGTGGATCTCCGCAATCATGTAAGATGAGCAAACCGCATTCTGGCCTTGTGTCATTGGCGAATGGAAAACGAATCTTGCCGACTTTTCCGCAAACAAAGGGTGGACAGCCTGGGGGGTATATCTCTTCTTCTTCAGCCGCATAAAGCAACACAAGGTGCGAGATAAAAAAGAAAACACACAGAAAGACGGAAGCCATTCCAAGATTCCAATATATCACCACCAAGAATCTCGTACTCTTAATCAAAACCACGTGTTCTTGTAGCTTCTTTTCATCTTTAGTCACTAATATAAGTAATTTCTCTGGTTAACACAGTAGCTGACTTGGAAATTGGGTATGAAAGACTTGTAAAAGCAGACTAAAAGTTAGAGCAAGGTGGAAGTACATGTGAAACATGATATGTGCATCGAGAAAAACCTTCATACATACCAAGTTACGAAGTCAACAGAAGAGAGTTTCCTACTCACCTTACCCATTGAGCCGCAGTAGAAAAACTTGATTCGTTGACTCTTCAAAACCTCCCAACACTCAAAACTTTGTCATGAAATCTTTTCTGCTGGTTTAAGTAAAATACTCAAACCAAGGAGGAAAAAAAAAACACTCCTGAAACGTGTTGGCTATCTAGTTCTCGTATCTACACGAAGAAGATTGGTTTCAGCTTTGATCGAAAAAGAAGAAGGTAGGAACTTGAGTGGAATTACGCGTCTTTCTTATGATAAACCAAAAAGTTTGCTGTGTGGTCCACAAACTTTGGAAAAGTCTCCAGCAATCTTGTGTGGGAAAAAAAGAAACCCATTTAAAGAGGAAAAGCATTTGGCATCTTTGAAAAATTTTAACGTGGTGGGTGCTAGAGGGACATATCAAACATTTCTATCCTGGCCATGGTCACATCTGATTTCACAGTTTATGTAATGGGTAGAAAATAGGCCCTTCTTTCAGTAGCGGTCATTTTGATATGTTAGTGAAATATGAGACGGAGTAAAGACTAAAGAGAATGTGACACTTGACAAAGGAACGTACAGTTATTGTAAAAGTCATATATAGATAAATATTTAAGTTCAGGATTGTTTCAAAAATTCTAGCCATTCTTTTCCTAGCTCTCTCAAATCTCCATCTCTTTGTCAAATTCATTAGGGCGGTCTGAGGGATGTGTGTGCCTTTTTGTTTCTCTAGCTTACCCCAATTCTGTATTTTTAGATGAGCAGGTGGAGTGAAGCTATGAAATTTGTTTGTAATCAAAACAGACAAATGGGGCTTAATGCAACAACTGGCGATTATACTTTTCTGCATCAATGTTTGACACCATGGGGCTTTCTCTGTTGCTTAATGAATGAGGTACAGGAATTAGAAAAAAACAATCAAGTAGGAATCTTCTTTCTCACACACTGAAATTGACAAAGACAAAAGTCTGTAACAAATATCAAAGCAAACGAAAATTTTTGTATAGGCCTTTTAACTTAGTAACGCCTCAGGCATTCCCAAGGATGAGATCAGGTTCGACACACCGACTCACTAAAATGCTGAGCTTGACTTCCTCCCTACCCAATAAAAAACAAGGGCAAATAAAAATTATGTACCTAACTTTTTTTGTGTACCTAACTGAGTCACATAGATCATCCACGTTGGTGGAGCCATAAATTTAGCAATATAGCTACACAAAAACACTATTTTATTTATTTTACCTTCTCATTTTATAATACACCCAACATCAATAGTCTATATTTTTAGCTATTTGATTAAAATAATATAAAAAAATAATAAAAAAATTATTTTAGTTTTTTTTTTTTTTAGTTATTACCGTCACCCAACTAACAGAAAAAGCTGACGTGGCTGACGGCACTTTAAAATAATAATTAAAAAATCTATTTTGACATTAAAAAATGTCACATCAGCTACTAAATTAAAAAAATTAATTTATTAATTTTAACTAAATTAAAAATTAAAAACAAAAAATCACATGAATTGAGATCTAAAAGTGCCTTAAACAAAAACAATAAGAACACAAATCCAGATTTAAGAACAAGAACATTTTCCTTTATTTTGAACCATTGAATAAAAATAAACAAGAAGATGAACCCAGATCACAGGAACACAAGAAGATGAACCCAGATCTTGAATTTCTCGAAAACCCCACTTCAAATCTCATACAGATCGCTCACGAAACGAGAATAACCGGGGAAAATATCTCACCGAAAGAACAAAAAAACACAACAACAACAACAAAGAAAAAGAAAGAAAAAGAAAGCAAATGTTAACTAAGATTACCACGAAGATCACCTTTCTCAAGACGTTTCAGACGATGAGAAGATGAACCACCATGAAAGCAAGTCAAAGAAGGAACCAAAGGAAGAATAAAGAGTTCAACGGGTACCGAAGGCATTTTCACAATGCTCTTCGAAACCCAGTTAAGATAAATCTCGAAATTCCTCTAATAAGCCACAGTTGCAGCGATTTTTTTTATCAGCGAAAGCAGATTTTTGGAGTTGAATAAGAGGTAAAACAAATTGTGGGATGTGGGTCTGAGAAATCAGCGAGTTTGGAGGCAAAGCATGAAATGGGTCGGAGGGAGAGAGAGAGAGACATTTGCGTGATTGGAGAAGAAGATAAGAAAGATCGGAGAAGGAGGCAAATATTGGGTATGGAAATGAGAAAGAGCATGTGAGGATTTACTATATACATATAGAGAGAGAGAGAGAGAGAGAGAGAGAGAGGAATTATATAGTCCTCTGGTGGACCACGTTACTTGTTTAAAATTGCTGAGTTAGTAATCAATTTTTGTTTAAAATTTTTTTTTAACTCAGCAATTTTAAATAAGTGGGAGTCTTTAAGTGGAATGGTGGACCACGTCACTTATCCACCATGAGGACCTTATAATTTCTCGAGAGAGAGAGAGTCTTTTGGTCAATGGCCAATGGGTGTATCGCCTAGACGTGTGGCTGTGTCTCAGACCAAATCAGGAACGTACACGTTTTTACTATTTTGGCATTAAAAATTTTCTTGTGTTCTTGTGATCTGGGTTCATGTTCTTGTGTTCTTGTGATCTGGGTTCAACTCTTGTGTTCCTGTGATCTGGGTTCATCTTCTTGTTTATTTTTATTCAATGGTTCAAAATAAAGGAAAATGTTATTGTTCTTAAATCTGTATTTGTGTTCTTATTGTTCTTGTTCAAGGCACTTTTAGATCTCAATTCATATGATTTTTTGTTTTTAATTTTTTTAATTTAGTAGCTGATGTGGCATTTTTTAATGTCAAAATAGATTTTTTAATTATTATTTTAATGTGCCATCAGCCACGTCATCTTTTTCTGTTAGTTGGGTGACGGTAAGGACTTAAATGTAACGCGTTAATTGGTTTAGAGACTAAAAGTGGTAAAATAAAAATGTAGGGACAAAAATGGAAAAAATCTAAAATGTAGGGACTAAAAGTGCATTTACTCCAATCTTAAATCTTTCCTATGGGAAAACATCACCTATCTTTTTCCTTCATATCAGTATCTCACTACAAAATTATTGCTTAATAATCCTAACAATGTGTACTTATAAAAAAAAAAAAACACCTAGCTAATAATGTGCAAGTCCCAAGCCCACCTTAAAAGCAATACTCTAAATTTGAAGGTAATTTAGGCACTTATAGAATCAACACAGCTAGGTAGATTTTAAAAGGGTTGTGACATAGCTAGTAGTTTTTTTAACCGTTGGATTTAACAAAGACCAATGGGTAGTGA
>JARYZH020002396.1:0-16128 GCA_030021035.2 Notholithocarpus densiflorus | reverse complement strand
TAATTAAGGATTGATTGTATGTAGACAAAAAACATAACATGTAATAACCTTAACTAGAAGAATCATTATCTATTTTTACATACAGGAAGTTGGTACTCTGTTTCAGAAATCCTGCGGCCCCCTTTGATTGCAAAATGAGCAAAACCTGGATATTTCCCCTTCCTTGAATACAAATCAAGGTACAGATACCCCAAGTCACCCTGAAACGTAAGTACAATAACATAATTCCAGAATGAAATAGGTAGAAGAATAGGCAAACATATTCTGAAATGCACAAGAGTGAAACAGAAAATAATATATATGAAATCATTTTAAGAAAGAGAGAGAGAGTGAGAGAGAGAGAAGAAGAAGAAATAACGGTCACATGTGAAGTTTGCATTATGGCCAAGCATTAGTTGGTCTGCCAAATATGCACACCTCTAGTTTTAAGATTAAATTCCTTGACCTAATCAAGGGCCAAGACAATTGTGGTCATTATCTCTCTCAATTATGATTGCTGCAGAAACCCAGCTGTGACTGCAATAGTTCCTCTTCTTAAACCTCCCTCCTAAATCTATAATGATTGGCTACATGCCTACACCCTTTCTTCAACCGCTTCCTTGCACAACTTTGCAAAGCCTAAACTTAGCTCATGCAACCAAAGTTATTACAGCTATTTTACTCATAAAATTACATAAAAACATTGTCTCTTTTCTTCCATTATCATTTCCTTCATTTATTTGCTTACATTCTTTTCTTTTAACATCTTAAAAGTTATAAAAACAAGCAGATGTTGCCTTAAAAGTTAATGAGAAGTGATTTGGGAATTATTTGAAACTTCAACAATTCTCATAAAATATATTGTATTCTACACAACAGACTCAAGATACATAGATATTGTTGTGTAAATTTGAAATTGCTCACAAATTACTTAAAAGTTTTTCAAGACAGCAAGAAGAATTTACACTTCCTATCATTCATGTAGATACCTCTTCAGGATGATGAAGAGACAGTTTAAGCACATCTTCATGCCATGATTCACCTGGTGCCAGGGGAATGCTATGAAATGTTGCACCAAACAATGACTCCACCATCACTTTCAAACCCTCTATACATTGTGGCAAAGGAAAATATGAAGCTACAACCTGCAAATTTGAAAGAATCAAGAATAGAATGTTTCAATAAAAAAAAGCAAAGTGATTCTCTGATCAAGGTCAAGGATACGGAAAAAAAAAACTTAACATTGAAAGTTTCCAATCACCATAGAAGCAGAGAAAAAGAACCCTGCCCATTATATGACACGCAAAACAAACAGGAGTGCAAGACTTACAGAAGAATCCAAATTATAGGTGGAAGATTTCATCAATGCTGTGTAGTATGCTTCATCCCATGGCTCCAAATCTCCAGATTCTCTACCACTTTTTCCTCTTTTAAAATCCCTAATTTTCCTAAACTCCTAGAGTGAAAATAAATGTTTCGTTAGATTACAAACACTGCAACACATTTGACAGCCATTATGAGTAGAAACAGTTCCACACCTCAGAATGTCTAAAAGGAACATCATACCTCATCAGCTCTGGGCCGGACCATCTTGCCAATCTCATGCAAAAAGGACATCACAACCGCTGGTGATGAAGCCATGTTAGGCTTCATGGTAAACTCAGCATAAGATCTATACCCCATTATCTGCTTTCACCAATAGTAAGAAAAGTTAATGGCTTACTAACATAACAAAACTCACAGTTTTTTTATTGGTACATAACATAAAACTTACAATCAGGTCATATTTACCATGCAATGAATAAAAATATGTTTTCATTCAACTATGAATATAGCTCTATAAGAATTTAAATGAAGTATTACCTAAGCTCCACTTTTTCAATGCATCAATTTTTTTCACTCAGGATATGTACAATTCCAGACAGTTAATTGTCCATGAACATTGCAATAATCGTAAGTTTAAAAACAATATTGAATATCATTTTGATCAAGTTTGTAAACCACATAAGCTTTAAACATAATAATGACATCAAAGTTGATAAGTGATTTATATCCCTTACTGACCAACAAAATCTGTCCATATTCACCATATAGAATCTCTCACACTTACCAGTAATCATCCATGCATGCCAACAAGGATATCTAAGTAAACAACCACAAAAATCAGAAATCTGTGCTCTCCACCTTGGTTAGGTATCCACTTCATTCCCATGATTAATTCTCTATCATTTAAATTAATCTACAAGCTTTTATTAACATATTATCAACAACAACTTTAAAATTTATGAATTCTGATACATCATCTAAAACATCAGAAAGACAACATGAAGAAAATAGTACATAATACATGTATAATGACTATTATCAAGCACAACCCAGCATAATCATGTACAATATTAGGTTAATATGTTAAGATCGTCAAACATCACCCAACAATTCAGTAATGAAGCACAACAGAAAACTCAACATAGAAAAGGTTAAATTTTTAACCAACTGCAGCAGATATTTTTCTCTTTTTTTTTTTTTTTTTTTTTGATAAGTAAAAGAAAGGGGTGCAATACGAGGACTTCCCAGGAGAACTGCAGAAGAATGATTAAATCTTACAAACAGTACCTATTATGGTACATATTTTACACATTTTAGTATGTATCCTATTACCTTAACATGATTGCATGGATCTTGTGATACACTTCCTATCCCTTAAAAAGATTATGTGCTGATTTATTCTACAATAAAATTCAATACACAGGCTTATTTAATCTAGTATGACTAGGTTTACATGAAAGATGATTTGAGAGCTCTAAAATGCTCTCTTCTTCGATTCTATAAAGAGACACGAGAGGCATAAATTTAAGGCCAAAACTACTTAGTTAACAGTTCTTTCTGCTTTATTTCTAAACTTTTATGATCCTTGAAATTTTCTTCTCATTAACAATTTTTTTTTTATGAACTTCTCATTCATAGAATTTAAAATTTCTTTCCTCATGATGTTTCACCAGTTTCATTATTCCATATATATTTCGGCACAACACAACAAGACCTACAGAGTATAAACTTGAGAAACTTGCATGACTTTCTGTGGATTAGCCATCAACAACATAAAGTTTTGTTCTTTCTTTTCTTCCTTCATTTTTTATTCGAAAAATTCTACAGTACCTATATGTTTTTTGAGGATATGTTACCCACTATAATCATAACCATATAGTTTCAAGTGTTTTGATCTCCACCATTCCTTCATGAATATAAATAAAAGGCTAAGATTCAAACACTTAAAAATGAACTTTTTTTTATAATCAAAGTGGGTACATACCCAAAGGTACAATAGAAGAATCATTTTCTATTCAGAACAGATCATGTTATGTGTTAAATCATTTATTTTATTTTAATTTTGATTGATAAGTTATACATGCACCCAAAGGGTCTTGAACCCATGACCTCACCCTTCCCCTAGAGCATAAGGGGAGGAGATGCCAGTTGAGTTAGTGCTCATTGGCGTTATGTGTTAAACTATTTTTAAGGATGGATAAAGCTTTAATTAATATAATAACTTAAAAATAGTTTAAATATCTGCAGATTATTTGACAAAGTAATGCAGTACCAATGACATATTTTATTGTTTCTTTTTTTTTTTTTTTTGGGTGATAAGTACATATCTTGTTGAATTTGTATCAATGGCATAAGTTACAGGCTATTACATATTTCATTTGTCATATGACGCTTTTTGAATACACAAATGCGCACACACAACTTCACAATGCTATACATAAGTTGACCACCTTTTTTAAATAGGCAATAAACTTTTAATTATGTATACATATGTATGTATCAGTATACAGTACATAAGTTGGACACTAAAAATTTAGAACAGAAACTTCAGCATGCTGAAGTAAGGCAACAAAATTTACCCAGGTTTTAGATACCACCTTCCACAGTCATAATGTATAACTTGTCAGCAGCTAATGTGTAATTCAATGGGGCAAAAAATGAGTGAATAAAGAAAATTTATCCAATGTGGCAAATTTGAAGTCTTAAATTAAAGGTCACAATAAATTCAAATACAGTAAGTTCACAAGCATATTCACTAAAAAGTGATACCACATAAAGCCAATAACTGTCAGTGTCAGATGCTGCAAATAAGGTAAAGAACCTGAGCTAGCTCATGGCGGGTAGCTATAAGCTTATCAAGAATGCCAAGGTTTGCAACCGGGACAGAGTTTCCTTGGATATATGCCATTTTTCTAACCTGGAAACAAATACATGGGAAAAAAGAAAATAAATATTATTAACTACAGCTAGAAAGTGGCAGCTGATGCAAGAAATGCTCAATTATCTCAAAGGGGTCCTAAGTTCTTTTACTAAGTAAAACCATACAAGAAACTAATAATACAAGAAGAGTATTAAGAAATTTGCCAAATTCTAGCAACCATAAACCAGTGTCTGGCTCAGTTCATCCAAAAGTATGCAGAGTCTATATCAAAAGTACCATATATTTTTTTAAAATACAATGAAAGCTACCTCATCATCTGATACATGTTGCAGAACAGAAGATAAATTCTGTGGGTCTGTTGTTATTCGAAATCCCTTCTCTTTCATGGTGTCCCTTGGCAACACTGTTTCCCTTAATATACCAGGTGTGGAACGGTAGATGGGCTTGAGGAGATGGTGCACACTTTTAGGCATGCGCAAGGAAGGAAATATATCCACAGAACCTGGGTCAATGATAATATTTTCATTGAACCTAACCAAAACCAAATACATACAAGATGGAATGTGGTCAATTTGGCAATAATTTGGACGGTTAATGACTACTCTTGTGTCTCTCATAAGAGCTATAGAATCAGAGAGCGTCAACAAAGCAATGTGAAGATTGATTAAAACATCATACTTACTCCCTGCACAACTGAGATATTTCTATATTTAGCTGATTCACCCGATCTAATTTATCTGCAAAGCAAAGGAAAGAATAACTTTCAAAAAGAGAAAATACTGGCTGTGATAGCAATGGAAGTCAGCAATTAAAAAAAAACATACCAGCAGAAAGATGGATTCCACCCCTCTCAAAGTCAACACGTAGGTAATGGGCTGCCCTTCGAGCTTCTTCCGTAAGCAGATGATTCTCTTGCTCAGCTTTTCTGACTGCATCATACAGAGTATGATTTGTATTTAGATACTGCATGCAGCAGAAAATCACCATAGCGTCAATGCAATAGCTCATGACCAACAAGCATAAAATTATGACATTGACAACATGTCCAAACCATAGTTGCACCAAGGTTAAATGAGTCTTCATCAACTTTTAAACTTTTCTTCTTGTATTTGCTAGAAATGGTTTCCTCTTTTGTAATTAAATTTGTTTATCACACATTTAGGATATTTTGGCAATTAATTTAAAATTTTCAATATTGACATGAAATCTGAACTTAGGATATCTAGTATAAAAGAAAAACATAGTTTGATAACTGTGAGCTGAGATACCTAAGTGACACAAGACATTCAATTAAATTTTTTGTTTTTTATTGGTAATTACACAGGCCTGTAGGGTCTTGAACTTACAACCTCACTGATGTGATTTGAGCTTGAGCTCATCCGCTAAAATCAGACAGACAAGGCAGTCTAGAAGCCAAGTCAGGGCAGGCTAGATGTAAACTTGAGCTTGGAAATGGGAATTATGAATTTTGTTTGATAAGAATATAGGTGGGCTTTTGATAACAAACAAAGGTCAGAATAGAGATAAAATACTAAAAGATAAGTTTTAAAGTGTCTCATATCACTAGAACACAAAAAGAGTTTCACTTCTTGATATGGGATCATATGGAATTTTGCCACAATGGGGTATGGCATCTGACCACATGCAAAATGAAGCAGGTGCAACAGTCATGCACAGAACTCACTGCTTAAGTGACAAGCTACTGCCCTACATTTACTGTCAGTAAGACACTCACAAGCTATACTTAAAGCTTGCTCTGATTCAAGTGTGTGCTCAATTACAGTTTGAAGGGTAAAGACTCTACTACTGATCAATCTGGCGGCTATTTTCTTTTAATTGGATCCACCTCTCACCACCCCACCCAAAATAATAATAATAATAATAACAACAGGTGCTATGTTGGTGCTAAAAGCTTTGAGATTCCAGTCCCCTTTATGATTGCAGTCCAAAGTGCATCCCAGTTGATCCCATATGAGGGAATAAAGAAGAGGGCTAAAATAAGCAATATTAGAAAGTGGCTGATAAACTTGGTTCCACCAAAGGCTTCCATCTTTAAGTATGAACTCTAAGGTTACAGCAGTGACAGTCTCTCTCTCTCTCTCTCTCTCTCTCTCAAAACCTAGCTTCCTCTAAAACCTTATCAATGAGGACAATTTGCTTCCCCTAACGCTTTTGATATTCAGCCAAACATGGCATATCATTTCACTAAAGTGCAACTCGAGTTCAGTACTAAAGATGGTCTCTAAAAAAACATTCACACAATCAATCAGTAGTTCAGTAGTTCAGTAGTTCAAGTTGTCTCAAAGCCAACTACAAGAACCATCAAGAATTTCCAATACAAAATCCCTAAAAGTGGGCACCCAACTTTCCATTTAACATATAGTCTAACGCTTTGATATACTTGTATAACAATATCACCACAACATATGAGACTCCAACTTAATAGTTGTGCAGCCAATCAAATCGTATTTAATTCTACTTCAACAAAATTTTCTTCTGCAAAGCAAACCCATTACCCATTAACCAGCAAGCCAAAGTATCTTGTCATTATCAATAATATCCTCTGCTGTTACACATTATCGCCCAAGCTACCACTCTTCACCATAGTTAATATCACATCTTAGGCTCATCTTCTTAATCCTCTTAGATGGGCCATATTCAACATTTTGTCATTAAAAAATTTAGTATTTGTTCACGCACACACAAACAAACGATGATAATGTAAAAGATAACAAGCATGAGAACAATGACAGAGAAGAAGCTGCAAAATACTAATTATGATTTATCTGGAAACAAATAGATCGCCAGTCACCTCACATGTAGATACTCATTGATTCTCATTGATGCCTTGTTAGCCTCCTCGACAAACTCCCTGATAATTACCATAGCAACAAAACACATACAAATTAGAATAATTTCTTTTTTCTTTTTTTATGATCTTTATTTAAACATTTGACAAATGATCAACCTGTCTGGATGAGTATTTCTACAAAGCTCCGCCGAGTCAACCACCGAACAAACCTATCAAATCCGACAACAAAAACAAATAGTAGCTCTTTAAATATCGAATAACAATACAACATAAATATCAATACAAGCATCCAGATTCTTCTTTTAAAATATACTTCTCATCTGCGAAATTAGGTCCAACTTCGATTATCATTTTACAATTTAGTCCCTAGAAGACTAAAAGATATCAATTTAGTCTTTTTGTTGAAAAAAATTGCATATATATCAGGCAGATTACATAACCTATAATAAATTTAAAAGAAAATAAACGAAATGGACATATTATTACTTTTTAAATATTTCAAAGACAAAAATTGAACTCTCCAAATTTCAATGGCGAAAAATCGAAATCAAACTTTGAACAAAATATTAGGAACAAAACTTGGTTTGATATAGCTTATTTATGTTTTCATTAATTTATTTTACTCAAAAAAGTTGTGAATAATCAAATAAGCTAATTAAGTACTTAAAAATTTAAATTAAAAAAAAAAAAAACACACACACACACTATGTGTGTACAGTATATGAATACACTGAATTTTCATTGGCTTATTTCACTTTAAACAAGCACAAAGCACAGTTAAACAAGAACAGTGAAGTTGATGAAAAATAAGCTATTACTATATTCAAAGTGAAACAATAACAATAACAAAAACACACACACACATATATGTATAATGATGAACGTACCGTATCGGAAATTTCGTCCATAGCTCGGATGATTTCGGAGGACTCAGGCATGGCTGAGATGTATGAAACAAGCTCCGTAGACCTAACAATAATACAAACAAAAATTTATTCAAAAATAAATAAAAATTTTCACAATGATTTAGAAATGCATTTTTGAAAATCAACGTTTATAGAGAGAGTGTACCTTTCGATGGCTTCGTCGACGAAGCGTTGAAAGCCATTGGGAGATTTCAGATGATCGAAGCCGTAGAGGCCGGTGGAGGCTCCGCATTGACGTGGAGCGACGACGGAGGTGTAATAATGTCGGGTCCGGGTAGGATCCGAATTACTGGATCCGATAAATGGTTTGCGACGGAGATTTGGTGCGATTCTACGGATTAGGTGCCACATGATGGTTCTGCTAGGGGTTGAGAGGCCGCGCTTTGGTGGTGGTGCCACAGTGTGTGCTCAGCTAGAGGGTGTTTAAAACTTTTTTTTTTTTTTTTTTTGGAGATAAGATGGGTGTGTTTAAGGGTCAGTTTGGCAAGTAAGTTATAACACATATTTTCATATTTTAAACAATATTATACATATTTTTACACACTTTTTCACGCATACGTATATCAAAAGCATTCAAACAACATTACTTAAACTCCTCCACCAAACAGGCCCTAAGTTTTTTTTTTTTTTTTAAGAGAGTATGTTTAAGTTAAACTTTGAAAGTTTTCCCCAAAAAAAAAAAGGTTAAACTTTGAAGTTTATACTTTACTAAATTACACATTTTTAACTTACGAAGAATGTTATATCCATAATATTTTCACAATATTTTTATAGCAAATTTTAAATAGTAAGTTATTACTTGTTGTTATTGTTAGTGCAAATAGTAATCTCATTGCCTTATTAGTGCTGGTTTTATTTTGGTCTCTTAACTTTGAGATTTTTCGTTTTCAAATCGGTATTTTTGTTTATCCTCATGATTGATATGACCAATAAGCATAATTAGTAAAATATAGTACATGTGTATAATACAATAAGTATATGGATGGGTATTATGCAATAATTTTTATGAAAATTATGTTTTAAAAATTCAGCATAAAAATACAAAAACGAGGAAAGAACTATACGCATATAATAAGGGAATAATACGTTTATTTTTAAAAACTTTGCAATAAAAAAATATTTTTTTTTTAAATAAATACAATAATATGTGTATAAATTGTAAATATTCTCAACAAATTAATTTGAAATAATCATCTTGTTTAAATCAACAAAGAGGAAAAGGCTCGTGTAAATGCATGGACGAAAATACCCTTGTGTACTTTATAGATGCTCTCATACCCATGTGTACGAAAGCATGGTGAATTTAATGGGAGAGTTTCCTTCTCTTGTTGGCTGCAAATTGTTTGGAAAAAGGGGGAAATTTGGTTGTGCCTTGAGAAACCAAATTGGTTGTAACCTTAACAAAATTTGTTAGAGCAGTTTAGGCAAGTGCTCCAACTAGATGCCGCCACTTGGCATGGTTAGGGTCTATACTAACTAAAAATGTTGAATAAATTTGTAATTACCTTGTTTTAATTGAATTGGGACATGCTCAATAAAATGGAAAATTAAATGAATTTTTAAGGAACATGCACTCCAAAAAGAATTGTGGAACTAATTCAGTTAAAATGTGACAGTTTCTTTTTTTTTCTTTTTCTTTTTTTTGAGAATCAATGTGACAGTTTCTTTAAACAACTATAAATGCAATTACACGCATTCCATGGAAAATAAATTAATTTTGAGAATTAAAATGTGACTTTAGAGCATATATCCAAATCAACTAAAAGTGCAAACTAAGACCATTCAAGAGAAAACAATATAATTTTTAAGCAATAATGCGTCTTCCATGAAAGAAATGTCCATGGAACAATTCTCATATTCCCACCATACCTTGTCCAATTTAAGCATGGTTTTTGTTCAATGATAGTCATATAAAGAGAATTTTATAATCTTTGATTTAAAACTTGGTTAATCCCATAAAACAAGTCTCTTCAAAATGGAGAAAAAACATGATAGAAAACTTGGTTGTTGGTTCAGCCAACTTTCATCAATTTTTTGTCCTTTTCTTGGTTAATTTGTTTTTGTCTTTAGCTTCTATGATTCTATATTTTTGTTACAAGCTTCCTCTTACTTTCATCCATTTTTGTCTTCTTCTTTTTTTCATTAATTTGTTATTGTCTTTAGCTTCTATGATTCAATCCTGTGCAGTAAAGTACTCTCTCTTTTTTTTCTTTTTTCTTTTTTTTTCCTCGCTAAATGGGCGTGTTTATGGTTTTACTATGAAAAATTCTAAACACACTGAGTCCATTTGAGAACAATTTATTTAGCTAAAATTGAAATTTTTTTATTAAAAATACTGCAGATAAACCTAAAAGCTAGCTAAAAATGAAATAGTACAGTACGACTCGTGAATAATATCAAAAAGTGCAATAAAACCTATGAGTAGTAGCAAAAATAAGTTGAAAAAGTATCAAAAATAAGCTAAATAGTATAATAAAAAAAAACTGCATTTTTAAGCCAATGCCAAACAAACCTTACAAGTCTTATAATTATAAGCTTAACAATATATATATGGCTTAGCTATAAATATGCTTGGTATATCTCAACAATGTAATAAATAAATATTTATTTTTTTTGGCAAACAGTAATATAATTGTTTATAAAATATTATATAATAAAATTTGTAATATTTCTAACGTCACTTTTGTATTGTCCCTCTTTATGGTAATTGGTGATACATTAGGCTGATATATTTTGCAATATTTCTAGAATCACTCATTATGTTATTGAGTGATTAATAATATCCAAATTTCTTTATTTTTATTTCTCTAAAGAACAATAAACTCAATTGCCTATAAGAGTTCTCTCAAAAAAAAAATTGCCTATAAAAGAGTCAAAAGATTTTTTTATTTTGGTTTGATAAAAAAGATATAGGCTTCTCGGCTAGAAAGACTGGAACCTCCATTCAAGAGGCTCATTGACAAGTCCTGCTTCATAACAACTGGACTTCGTGCTTCTGTTGATCATTGATGGAAAATTGTTGTATTGAAATTCATTTTAAGAATATCTATTAATATTGAATAATGTTAAGGACATAATTTTATGTGATTGGTATATCCTTTGATAAAACGCACTTTACTTGTATTTGGGTAAATCTAAGAAGGTTCAAGATGATCATTACAAGTGGTTAAATTGAAAACATAAAGTTTACTCAAGAACTGCTCAAGAAAATTGCAATCTGTAGGTCTCGATACCTCCTCAACAAAAGCTCGATCTGTCGAGATTCATTAAACCTCAACATATGTCTCGATCTATCGAGCTTACGAGATTCAGACTATAGCCAGTAACGTTTTTATTCTAAAAGACTATTTGTTTATGGGTTTGTATAATCCTTATAGTACTAGGAAAACTCAAGGTTTGTGGGTTTGTATAATCCTTGTTGGACTAGGAAAGCTCAAGGTTTGTGTAAATCTATTTGGAATAGGAGAGCCCATTAAGCTCCTATTTAAAGGAGGTGGAAAAAGAAAAACCTAACTCTAGAGAGCTTTATAAGGTTTTCTTTTTGAAATCCTAGTTTCCTCCTACAGAAGAAAGAATTCTTGCTGCGTTTCTTGTACGCCTTTGGGTTCTGTAAGCAAGCAAAGTCTCTTACACCAACATTGAAGATCTTATTGGTGTTTCTATGTGAAACTGCTGCAAATCAACTACAACAATCAAAGGATTGTTGTGGTGTTAGTCACGTACTGGGATTCGTACAAAGGAGTAAGCCGCGTACTGGGATCCGCGCATCGATTGTTAGTCACGTTCTGGGAGCTGTGCATTGAAAAAGAGAGATTGTCACTACAAAACAAGTCCAATTAAGTATTGGGGTAAGGGTTCAACTATAGGTTGGTATAAGGTACTGGGATTCCTTTACTTGTAACCGCTTGTTGTGATAATAATGGATTATCGGGAGTGGTGACATTAAAATCACCCGGTGGGGTTTTTGTCGTGTAGGTTTTCTCCATTCGTAAACAAATCACTGTGTCAATTTATTTTCCGCTGCATACTTAGTTTAATTAGTGATTTGTTTGTGCTACCACACATCTTGCATGTTAATTTGATTAATTAATAAACTTGGCTAATTAATCAATTAATTCATCATAAGGGGTCAATACATTCTTGTCCTATCAAGTGGTATCAGAACGGGCACACTCTGATTAGGTTTTAATCTTTGTTGTGTGATCCATTGATCCCCGTTGTCATGGAAACTCTTGATTGTTTTGATTTGCATGATCTTATGTTGAATGATGATGATGATATTCAAGATGCCTATTGCAAACTTTATAATTTTTGTATGAAATCTCTTGAATGTTCTACAAAATTAAAAGCTAAATTTAAAAAGATCAAACTTGAAAAAGATGATTTGATTGCAAAATTGGATGAAGCCAATAATTTGAATGAGAATTTTAAAAATCAAATTTCATCTCAGGTGGACAAAATTAAAAGTTTGGAAGAGCAACTAGTTGAATTTAAAACTGAAGTTGAAAAATTAACTAGTGTCAAACTTGTTATTGAGCCTAACTAAAAAGAAAAAGCTTTTTATATTCCTCCATTTAAAAGGAATAATGAAGAGTTGAAGGCTAATTTTGCTAAGATAGACAAAGGTAAAATATCTGATGTTAACGCTGAAATTTCTAAACCTATGTCTAAAACTTCTCCTAGGAAGAATAAAAATTCTGAATTTGTCCCCACTTGTCATCATTGTCACATTGTTGGTCATATTAGGCCAAATTGTCCTAAATTAAGGTTTTTGTTAACCTCTAAGGTTAGACCTCCTTTTAGGAAACCGAGTAGTTCTAAAACTACTCATGTTTGTCACTATTGTGGTGCTTCAGGTCACACTCGTCCTAATTGTTTCAAGTTGTTTCCTCATAAGCGAGTGTCCAATAGGTCTCATCCTTTGTCTAAAGGCTCTGTACCTATTCTTGGTGAGTTATTAAAAACTTTGAGTTTTTTAACTCAATTTCAGGAGAATTCTAATTCATCTATGTCTTTTAATAGACATACTAGGACACATGCCTTTTCATCTTCACGGCCAAAGACTCGTGCTGTGTGGGTGAGAAAGGAGCCTAAGACTTAACTATCTTTTCTGTTTGTCCTCTACTTTAATTCTTTCTATCTAAAGTTGGACTTTCTTTCTTGATTTCTTATTTGTTTTTGGAATCATGCTTTCATGCATTTGCATCTAATTTTATGCATTGCTTTGTTTACCATGTTTTTGTTTGGTTATTTTTTTAGTTTTGCTTTATTTTGTTTTTCATAAAAATAAAAAAACAAAAAAAAAATTGAAAAATCAGAAGAAAAAAAATACAAAAACAGTGTGTGTTTGTGTACATTGGTATTTATGTACCTTGGATGGCTATTGAAATAAAGTTTTCTAAACTTTGTATTTTTTGTAGTTTAGATGAGCATCTATATACACAATTAAGCAAGTGAGCTTTATGGCTCGTGTTTGTGATGAGTAAGATCGAGTGATTTCTTGTACTTAACATTCGTATCACTCTTTTTGACGGGAAGGACTAAAAAATCCTAAGAGAAAGACATAAATAACCATCTCACCACTGTTGCTCGCTAATCATGAAATGACATTTGTATACTTCGACATAAAAAAAGTGGAATGTCAAATGCTTAACATAATTAGGTATTTCTTTTCTATCTCTTATATGCTCATGCATGGTTTGCTTAAAAGAAAAATAAAAAGCAAAAAAAATCAAAATGCTTTATATATGATTGCAAGTGTGTATGCTAAGAGATGTGGGAGTTATAGGATGTACCTCGAAGGTGATAGTCCCCATCAAACAGTTATGATTGTGTGTGAGTTAAAGTGATTTTCTCATATCTCAAATCATCATAACATGTAGACACTTATGCAATCTTGCAATGTTTTTCACACACAACACGCAATATTCTTTGCTACTTTTGATACATGTGCAGGTATAATGTGATTTGGCCATCACAAGGAATACATGTGTTAATGTATGCTCACTAAACTGTCTTAACTTATTTTTGAAATATAAAATTGGTTAGACTTGTTTAGCGTGTAGGTGTGTTTTGAATCTAAATGCTTGACATTTTTCTTGATTGAGAGATGATTTTAAGAGCTTAAAATGTTGTTTGGATCTTTGATTGAGTAGCATGCTTGATTGCATTCATATCTGTGTTTTTCTCTCCCTTGAAATACTGTTTTTAAGCAATCTCGATAACTTTTCGATAGCTCTCGACAGATAAGCTATCTATCGAGACCTTCAGCTTCTTTATCGCATTCTCGATAGCTTTCGATAGCTAGTTCGATCCATCGAGGAACTTTTTAGATGCTCGATAGATTCTCGACACCTCCTCGATCGATCGAGATACCCTTGCATGCATTTCATTTTTCTTTGTTTTGCATTTTTTCCCTTTGTGTCCATAGCATCTTGTTTTTCTTTTTCTTGTAGGTCTATGGTTCCTTGCTCTCCTCGTTCCCTCTGTGTCTGTTTTTTTCTGTCTTTGGTCAAGTCTTTTGGCCTTTTATGCCCTTTGACAATCGTGTCAAAAATGGGGAGAAATTTGAGAATTGAATGTCTTTCCTCAGGGGGAGTAATAGATTTAGGGAGAGAACTTCATGTTAAAGGGAAGAAGTTTTTGATGTAACTAACTTAGGGGGAGAGCTAGTTTGATACACATTGATATTGATATTTTTTTGTGTTGTGTATCTTTTGGTTTTGTAATCATTTACATACATCATTTGTTGTTTCTATATTTGATGATGATGTATGTGTTTCACTCTTTATCTTATATGTGTTGTTTCTTTTCTCTCTTTATACACATGTTTATTGTTTATTTAACTTGTCATTATTTTCCACATGATACCTTGATGTGTTTTGTTTAGTGCCTTTCAAGAAAGACAAGTTAAAGCCAAGTCAAGATTCCGAACCTTCTTCTTGCAGCAACTTCCAAGGTTCAGATCTTTTAGACTAGGCTTATTTATTATGTAATTTTGAGTAGAATGTATTCTAGGACATTTAATATACTCTTGTGGTTTTGTCACGGATTGCCAAAGGGGGAGATTGTTAAGGACATAATTTTATGTGATTGACATATCATTTGACAAAACGTACTTTACTTGTATTTGGGTAAATCTAAAAAGGTTCAAGATGATCATTACAAGTGGTTAAATTGAAGACATGAAGATTACTCAAGAACTGATAAAGAAAAGTGCAATCTGCAGGTCTCGATACCTCCTCGACAGAAGTTCAATCTGTCGAGATTCATTAAAGCTCAACACATGTCTCGATCTGTCGAGTTTACGAGATTCAAACTATAGCTAGCAACGTTTTTATTCTAAAAGGTTATTTGTTTATGAGTTTGTATAATCCTTATAGGACTAGGAAAACCCAAGATTTGTGGGTTTGTATAATCCTTGTTGGACTAGAAAAACCCAAGATTTGTGTAAACCTATTTGGAATAGGAGAGCCCATTAAGCTCCTATTTAAAGGAGGTGGAAAAAGAAAAACTTAACTCTAGAGAGCTTCATAAGGTTTTCTTTTTAAAACCCTAGTTTCCTCCTATAGAAGAAAGAGTTATTGCTGCGTTTCTTGTACACCTTTGGGTTCTGTAAGCAAGCAAAGTCTCTTACACCAACATTGAAGATCTTATTGGTGTTTCTATGTGAAGTTACTGCAAATCAACTACAACAATCAAAGGGTTGTTGTGGTGTTAGTCACGTATTGGAATTCGTGCAAAGGAATAAGCCGCGTACTGGGATCCGCGCATCGATTGGTTAGTCACGTACTAGGAGCCGTGCATTGAAAATGAGAGATTGTCACTACAGAACAAGTCCAATTGGGTATTGGGGTAAGGGTTAAACTATAGGTTGGTACAAGGTACTGGGATTCCTTTACTTGTAACCGCTTGTTGTGATAATAGTGAATTCTCAGGAGTGGTGACCTTAAAATCACCCGGTGGGATTTTTGCCATATAAGTTTTCCCCATTCGTAAACAAATCACCATGTCAATTTATTTTCCACTGCATACTTAGTTTAATTGGTGATTTGTTTGTGCTACCACGCATCTTGCATGTTAATTTGATTAATTAATAAACTTGGCTAATTAATCAATTAATTCATCATAAAGGGTCAATACATTATTGTCCTATCAAATAACACCTTATCCCATAAAATAACAATGTTCATATTACTTTATAT
>JARYZH020002395.1:0-16130 GCA_030021035.2 Notholithocarpus densiflorus | reverse complement strand
AAAAAAAAAAAAAAAACACTAACTGATGCAGATGATGGTGCTGCCATGATAAATTTGTGGTGTTGATTATCACAGAAGAAAGGACGATGTTGAGTAGCGATTATATGAAAATAATCAAATTGTAATTGTATTTGTATTTGTATATATTCACAATAATTAAAGGTAATAGGTTCTTTCATATTCATATTCCACAAGGATAATTTGAGTCATTCAAAATTTACATGGAAAATCTCTCCCTCTCTCTCTAGAGAGAGAGAGTTGGGTTCAAGTTAGATTTGGTGTAACTTTAAACAATATTACTGATGAGGTTTGAAAAATCAGTAGGCTGAATGTTTTGGATTTCAACGACAATTGGATGACCTGAAAAGGAAGAAATGACTATTGAAGGTGTGAGGGATTTCACAATTCGCTCCAATACCAATGGGCTTGGTTTGCGATCGAATGCTATAAAAGATATGTGCCTCCTCATCCTTCACCAATTGGTCGTTGGATGGATCGGTAAGGCACACGGTCCGACAAGTGGTATCAGAGCCCAATCATAGCTTTGAGTCGTTGGAGCCGCATTGTGAGGGAGGCATTGTGAGAGATTTCACAATTCGCTCCAATACCAATGGGCTTGGTCTACGATCGAATGTTATAAAAGATATCCTTCGATCGCAGACCAAGCCCATTGTTATAAAAGGTAAGGCACACGGTCCGACAGAAGGTGACCGGGGTGAACCGACCAAGAACCCTCCAACGATTAAGACAGTTTTCTCTCTAGAATACAAGGATAGTGGGTGAATGAATAGTGAAAACGTACCTTGGGCTGATGGAGTTAGATCCCTTTTATAGAGAGTTTTTAGTTGGTCTACTTGTTCGGATCCACTACCATTATGAGAGATGTGTGAGATTAGTGGAGAGAATGGAGCAAATTTCGGGGAATCCTCCCCACGTTCCGGAATGATAGAACTTGGTCTGATTATTTGGTGTTTGTAGAAAATCCTCTGAAATTTACTAAGTGTCATTTGGTCGTCCATGCCTTTTTGTGACATGGACGACTAGATTACCTTGGATGATCATAACGTTTGTGGATGGAGCCTATTCATTACCAGCGGTACCTTTTATTCAGCTTCCTTTCTTGTGAACTAGTCTGGACATGATTTGGTTATGGACGACCTCATGGACAAATGGAACTTGATTCAGCCCACCATCAATTACACCACTTAATATTTTTTAATTAGATGTGAATTTTGACAAATCCACCATTATATTATATTATTTTCGTATATTCTCCATGCTTGCAAAAATTCAAGGTGATAAAAAATTAATAGTCATGTCATCAATCAATTGTTTAAATTCAAGTTATCTTAGTTTATAATGCTTAAAAGATGAGTTTATGGATCGAATGGTAAATAACATCCAATTGACATGAAAATTGGCATGAATATTAAGAACATATAGAAAATTTAATTCAACGGTGAGATTTTCAAAATATGAATTCTTTAACAAGTTATTGAGTGGTGTAATATTACTTAAAATTACACCAAGTATAACTTGAACCCAACCTCTCTCTCTCTCTCTCTCTCTCTCTCTCTTTATATATATATATATATATATATATGAAAACTCACTTAGTGTGTAAAAACACTTGTGAATGTTTAGACCCCCAAAAACAAATTATCCAATACAATCTTATATTCAAACAATGTATGTGCGAAATATGAAATATAAGCAATACCCAAATATGCAAACTACTCTAAGCCATATTTTAATCACAACTCAGCAATAATTAAAAGTAAAGAGTAAGGGATAGAGAGAAGCAAATACAAGATAACATTGGCACGTGTTATCGAAGAGGAAACCAAAGAACTCGACGAAAAATCTCTCTGCGGCCCTCGAAGCGGTAAAATGATCCACTAGAAAATCAGTTGGGATACATGAATAGCAATAGACCCTCCAAGCCTAATTTACCCGATGCAACTAAGCCCTCCAAGCTTCTTGCTTCAACAAGGTTACGCCTAACTATGTCTTCTCTAGCTTACCGGATCCCGCAATTATCCCATAACATCAACCAATATGAATTGATTCTCTCTTGAACTACTCCCCAAACACCAAGAACCTTCTCACTGCTATGAATTTGGTGAGGTAAGGATTTGGCTTAAGATTCTCTCAAGGGTATGACAATGGAAAGGGTGAGAGTAGAGAAATTTGAAAAATTAAATGTATAAAATTGTGGATGAATCAATCTTGTTGTTCTCTAGGGTTTTTCTCTCAAAATTCTCTCTAGAAGCTCTCTACATTTCGTGGGTATAAGGGTATTTATAGTAGGGTATGAGATGGAATGTAAAAAGTCAGTTTTTAGCAAAATATGGTGCATTGGCGAGTCACTTCGCGACTAGAATGAGTTGCGAGTTCCAGTCGCTAGTTAACAGAAAGATCAGACTGTACTTTTTGTCCTGTAATGATCCAGCTGTCCTGACCCTTCAACTTCCTACATGCTCCACACGTGTGCTAGATTCTGGCAAGTCACCACTCGCGAGTTAGTCACCAGTTGCCTCTTGATGTACACACTTGATCAATTCTTTATACTCTCTCACATATAACCCTTACATTATTTCCACCTAAATACAGGGTTTCTAAATGCTAAATTACAAGCAAATTTGACACAAAATAAAGCCGACACAAAATAAAGCCAACACATAGTTGAATAAATTCAACTTTACAATATATATATATATAGAGAGAGAGAGAGAGAGAGAGAGAGAGAGAAGTTAGGCGAGGTTCGATGTGATATTAACTGTCTAATCCCCATAGTTAAAGAGAGGGTAAATAGTAATTAACAGGAAGAACAGTTTTAATTTTACAATTAAATTTTATTACATTATGGGAGTTTTAGAGCAAAGACATTATTATATCAAGTTGAAAAGGACTAAAGATTTCATAGCTGAAGACTAAACTAATAAAGATTTTCTGAGCAAATGATTTGCATGCAATTGGAATCCTAACATTTTGGTCCACACCCCTTTGTGCATTCATATTTATACAATTTAAATAATAGATTTGTATGTACGACCTCCATGTAAAGAGCTTCTAGTGCTGTCATTGTCCCCCATCATGGCCACAATGTTTTCAGTTTTTATCTCAACTTAAAATGAGCCTTATAATATGTTACAACATGCGACCATAATGGTTGTACCATTTAGTTCTTTCGTTTTGTATGAGTGCGATTGGCATTGCTAAGAGCTAACACTTTAGCTGTAATGTTGTTGTTGTTGTTTTTTTTTTTTTCTTTTTTTAATTTTATTTTATTTTATTTATTATCTTTATCTTTATCTTTTTCGATAATAGAATATTAATTTAAAAGGGTTCCAACAAATAAAAATAAAAGAGTTTTTAAGAGTTTAGAGCATTGGCACTTTACAAAAATAAAACATTTTGAATTTGTTATCATAAACTGATAACCAAATTAATGAAAGAGTTTTTGCGTATGAGAAATAATGACAAAAGATGACAGAATATAGGGGGAAAATGCCTTGACATTCCCTAATTTTTGAGGTAGTTGCATTTATACTCTTTGAACTTTTATTTTAACAAATTTAATAGATAGACTTGTGTACTGCAACAAATAGGTCCATTTAACTTTTATCTTTTGCCAATTTAGTCCATAAACTTTGATAATATAGCTGTAAGACACCTTTAATTCCTCCCTCTCTCCACCCCCCATTAAACCTCTTTTTGTACCAAATCATTATAGGGGGAAACAAATTAAAATGAAGGGATCTTACTACAACAACATAGAAGTTTAGGAGGTTTATTGGTATAGTTTTAAAGTTTATGTTAAATTGGCTAAGATAAAGGGGCTCTATTTGTTATAATACTAAGGTTTATATACTAAATTAGATGAAATAAAAGTTCAGGGAATGTAATTGCAAGGTCCCCAAAGTTCAAGGGCTTGTCAAGGCATTTTACCCAAAAGTGTTTTATATTTTCATACTTGAACTCAATCAATTACTATTATTATTATTATTATTATTCTCTCCCTCAAAAAAAAAAAAAAAAAAAAAAAGAGGTAAGAATTGAATGTCAGTTTGCAAATAAACTTTGAAGTTTTTGTAAATTTATTATTTCTATTAAAAATTGAAACAGTACACTAATAAAGAGTTTAACACTAAAGCTCAAAATTCCATATTTAACTTAAAATTATTTTTCAACCTTTGTCCACTTTATCTAAAAAAATATATATCTTTCAGCTTCAAGTTGCAAAACTTATAGCTCTCCAAGTCCAAAGTCCCAAGTTAAAGTTAAATAGCCTAAGAAAAGACAATTCAATTACTATGGATTCTAATTAGCTCGATTGGTAACGTCTTTTATCATCCCATAAAAGACTTGGACCTACACCGAAAATTATTAACTTAATAATAAAGAGCAGCCATTATTGAAAAAAATAAAAAATAATACACACACATTTTGGAAAACTTTTAAGAATCATATGAAAATTAAATATACATTACTGCCAGTTTCTTTAAGACATTCTCCCCTCTCCCTGTGTGTGTTAAAATACTTAGTATTGTATCTCAAACGGGTATATAAGAAGAAGGATTACCCCCAAGAGAGAGGACGAAAGATTAAGGGAAGAACAGTAAAATTGGGCTGGACCACCCAGTATTGGAAATTTGAACTCATGTATGAACATTACATCCTCGGCCTTACCCGAGTAAACACAATTAATAGATTCAACCTCCCTTTTTTGCTACTTACTCAACTTGTTTCCTATGATCTAGCAACTTAACCATACACGTGCATTAAAGTGAACCTAAGAAGCCCATACTCTAACAAATTAATTGCAGTGGGCCTGTAATCTCTAGCTCCACTCTTCTAAGTGGTCCTAGACTTCATTATTTTTGCCCTTACACATAGATATCAAAATATTAGTGTAGGGACACAATTTGGGGCCCAAGCTCAAATGTATGGAGTCTTGGTCCAATGAGCCCAATACAATGAATTTGTAGAGAATGGATCAAAGAACTAAGTCCTAGTGAGTTGGACAACGGCTCATATTGGATCAAATGACAATTAAACACAAATAAGCGATGTTGATGTCAATGGACTTTCAGTCCGAGGAGACCACAATTATTGTATACTGATCACAGTTGGATATTAAGACAGTTTAGACTACTACAATGTTTTCTCTCTCTCTCTCCCTTTTTTCTTTCTCATGGGGGTTTTTCTACCTTATATAGCTCCTTTTTTATCATCTTGACCCTACACTTGTTGATCATCCGAATCCCTACTTAAGTGCCCATCCCATTGGACACCCCTTTCAGCCTTCTGTGAGTTGTGGTAGCCAAGGCAGCACTGTTCATAGGTCCCCTCCACATTAATACGGCCAGGAAAGTAGCTGCAATGCATTTAATGTGGTGGTAGCAGCTTTTCCTTATATATTTTAAGTCTCTTTTCCTCTCACATGTTCATGGGGCACATTTCAATTGCTAGAGTATATACTTGGACTATATTCGCCGTATCCGAGGAGTAATCTTCATCTCCCGCTTATCAGATTTTTACTGGGAATCATTTGATAGTCGTTACATCCTCCTCAGACTTGTTAGAGTCCTCGGACAAGCCCAAGGCCCAATATATTATTTTGGGTCTTAGCCCCTCAAAATTCCGACTTTTCCCTCTCGTCCGAGGGGAAAAAGTGGGGTTTTGATTTTTTAAGAGATAAGATTAACTGATTTTTGATTCACACGTGTGGGAGTGCGGTTTTATGTGCTTCGTGATTGTTTCTGACGCTTTGTAATCCACGAGGCGTTATTAATTACTCCAGGTGGCTTTGTGTTCCCCGCATCCAACAGCAAAATGCAGATCCAACAGCTGACATTTCTTTTAGTATTTTGAGCAGGAGTACTCCCTTCCATTTTCCCTTTTATATAAAGCCTTGAAGGGAACCCCTTTTCCTCTCTTTTTTACGAATCTTCAAGAACTCTAGAGAACTCCAACGCCCAATCTTCATAAAACGCACCGAACTCTTGAGTTTCCTTAGTCATTTCTGTAAGAAGTGTTCTTTCGAAAAAGAATCTCTGAAAGTTTCAGAGATTGTCATACGAGTGCCCGTAAGTTTTCATTTCTTTATATTACCCTTTTTCTTCTCGGCCTTTCTCCTCGGCCTCTCAGTTTATCTAGATGGGTAGATTCAAACGTTTAGTAGACACCCCAGCCGGTATGGAGGGCTTTAGGGCTAGGTACCGTATCCCACAGGGGGTGGTTCTAGAATATTGTCCCCTGGAAGGAGTATTGACTGCTAGAGATGTGGGTTAGGTTGTCATTCCCATGATTTCTTTCATAGAGGGAGGAATGACGCTTCCCATAGGTAGGATACCCAGAGACTACTTGCTTAACTATAGATTAACCCCCTACCAGTGCGCCCCTAACCTATTTAGGGTCTTGGGTTGCGTAGATGCCCTGAACGAGCAGATGGGCTTAGGGCTCACGTGGCACAATGTGGTTCACCTGTACGAATACCACAAGCTTGCCAGTGCGGGCTACTACCTTAAATCCTAGTCTAAGGTCGTCAGGCTAATATCCTGTCTCCCCAAGTCTAATAAAGGTATGAAGGATGACTACCTGATTGCTTCAGGGGAATGGAGCGACGGTCTTCATTGTCCAACTTGGGTAGGAGATCCAGGTGTGGTACCTTTAGGATCAGTCCCTTTGGAAGGGGACTTAGGCTTTTAGCTCTATTCCTTTTACTTGGCACTTCATCTTCTTTTGGTAGAAAATGTTCTTTTGGCGATCTGACCATGATTTCCTTCTCTGCTGTTTTGCAGATAAGGCTCACGTTGCTCCGCGGCTCAGCCATACCAACGTCTAGGCCCTTAATTATCTTTTGAGATCGGAGATTTTTGTGAACGAGGACGGACAACTGCGAGCCGCTCATCTGATCTTAGATTACGAGCCTCTGTCCCGCATTTTTCAGGACATAGGCCAAGCGATAAAGGCCGGGAGTCCAAGGTTGGTGCGGATCGACGTCTCTAAGCCAGGATTTTTGGCTCGAAGGGATCTTCCCCCGGTTGCCTTGCCAACTCCACAAATCCTTCCACCAGTTGCACGACCACCTCCACAAAACCTTGTCGGAGCATCAACATTTCCTGAAGAGGGGGTTGCCTCATCTCGCCTTTCATTAGAGGAGGAGATAGACGAATTCCATTTTGAGGAAGTCGATCCAAAGGTTCCCTTAATTAACCTCTCGGACACCGAGGGTGAGTCAGACAGGAATTCCGGTGTTCGCACCCCCGTTTTAGTGATATCTTGCCCGGATAACTCCTCCAACGAAGAGGAAAACAACATGGCCTTGAACAAAGGCATAAAAGCCTAAGCGAGCTCATGGCTGCTAGGGGCAAAGGGTCAACCTTGAAAGCACTCCCCAAGTCCCAAGCTACCTTCAATCTTCCTCTTCCCCCTTCATAAGTCCCCACCGACCTCGGCTTAAAGCCTAACCCCAACCTAAGAAAAAAAAGGCCGGCTGAGTTGCCTGAGGAAGGCGAGGTGGGTCCTCGGCAGGGGACGAAGAACCAAAAGGTGGTCCAGGAGCCTCGGGACAAAAGGTCCCAATCCGTGGCCAGCCATGAGGAGCAAGAGGGAGCTGAAGTGCGTGTAGCGCCACGTACTTGGAGCCCTCGACTCGAGGTGGATGGGGCACCGATTCCCTGGAACGCCTCCGTCCGAGAATTCCAAAGGGGCCGAGCAGGGTAAATAGCTGAAGCCTTGGAGCAGCCCATGCTCCTTCCCAGGGACATGGAGGCTTATAGGCGATTCTCGCAAAATGACCTCTTCCTGTCCCTGAAGAGGGACCTTGCGATGGTAGGGTAGTTTATCCTTTTGTAAACATAAATGTTGAATCGTGTTTTGTATTAACTCATGTTATTTTGTGATTTTTGACAAATTACTCAGCAAATTTTTGTGGCCGAGGAGTGGTATCTTGATGCTCGCAAGCAAGCCAATGCTGAAGCCCTCTCTCGCGCTGAGACTAAGAAAACTCTAGGGGCTATCAAGCAGGAGCAATACGAGCTAACTGAAAGGATGAAGAAGGCACAATCGGCTCGTTTGAGCACCAAGGCCGGCTTGAAAATCATAGAGAACAAGTTGAGGATCAACGCCAGAAGCTGCATGTGACTGAAATCAATCTAGCCACAGAAAAACAGGCAGTCTTAGATCTCAAGGCCGCGTTGCAGAAGGCCAAGGAGGAAATCCAGCTGGCCAAGGAAGCAGCCGAGGCCGAGAAGAGAGCTGCATACCAACTCGGTATGGAGGAAATGCAAGTAAGGCTTACCGAGGAGTTATCAGAGGTATGCAGGGACTACTGCAGCATGACACAGGACAAGGCCCTCAGCGTTGCAGGTGTCCCTGCAGACTCTGTTTGGAGGTTACCTGGAAGCGTCTTCTATCCCCAGAGATTCGGGAAGTCCCTGCTGATGCCCCAGAATCCTCTGAGCAACCTACGACTATCCCAGATGCTATTCCTTTAACTGAAACTGCAAAGAGGTCTACCCAAGCTGGCGATCAAGGCCAAGGAGCCGAGGAGGAGAAGGGCAAAGGCAAGGGCAAAGGGAAGAAACTCTTCGCCAAGTCAAAGGATGCCACCCATGAGAAGCCAACAGAGGCCGAGAATCAAGGAGCTGACCCCCAGGCCAAGGATGTTCCTTCTTCTCAGCCAAGCCACAACGAAGACCCTCCTGCTGAAGCTTAGCCCCTAGGGTTTCTTTTGTAAAACCATTTTGTAGTAGAATTGTATTTATTTTATTTTTATTTAAAGACATCATGTCCATGCGTAATGTATTATCTTTATTACTTAATGAAAATGCTCTTCTTTTCGTCTTTTGTTCTTTCACCTGATGTGATTTGAACTTCGTTGCATAGCTCTGAGTTGATGTAACTGTGCCTTCGATTAGAGTTTATAATAATATTTTGTTTGCTAACCTGACTAAGTGTCAAGAGCAAAGTTGTGAATTGAACCTTAGGGAATGAAGATCAGCATGCATGGACTTATATCATGTGGAAAAGAGACAAAAAAGGGGTAGACAGTCTGTGTATTGTGTATAAATACCAGTTTAAGTTTGCCTTGGGTCTGTTTTGGGTTTAAGTCCTGTTTAAACCTCTACATATATGTATTTTAAGATCATAAACCAGTTTGTTATTTGAGAAGTCATCAGAGGCGGTTAATTTCCTCTAAGCCTATGGTCTGAGGAACTACGCTGGACTTAGGTTATGTTTAGTACATAGATAGTTGTAATGAGTTATTAGTTTCCCCAAGGTTTACGGTCCGTGGAGCCATGCAAGACCTTGGTTCTATCTAAAACTTGGACAGTTGCCATAGGATATTAGTTTCCCCAAGGTTTGTGGTCTGGGGAGCCATGCAAGACCTTGGTTCTGTCTAATACTTGGATAGTTGCCTTAAGTTATTAGTTTCCCCAAGGTTTGTGGTCCGAGGAGCCATGCAAGACCTTGGTTTTGTCTAGCACTTGGATAGTTGCCTTAAGTTATTAATTTCCCCAAGGTTTGTGGTCCGAGGAGCCATGCAAGACCTTGGTTCTGTCTAACACTTGGATAGTTGCCTTAAGTTATTAGTTTCTCCAAGGTTTGTGGTCCGAGGAGCCATGCAAGACCTTGGTTCTGTCTAACACTTGGATAGTTGCCAACCACATGCCACGCAATTACAATAAATCAAAACGCAAATAAAACTGCTTTCATTAATAGTAATACCTTCTTAGGTTATTTACATTCCATGGGCGGAGTATAGCTTTCTCATCTAAGTCTTCTAAATAATATGCACCTAATCCTACTACTGAAGTGATGCAGTATGGACCCTCCCAGTTGGGCCCTAGCTTCCCCCAGGCCGGGTTCTTGGCACTACCCAAAACTTTTCTCAGCACCAAGTCTCCTGGTGCTAGTGGCCGTAGCTTCACATTGGCATCATATCCTTGCTTGAGTTTCTAGTGGTAATAGGCTAGTTGGATCATTGCCTTTTCTTTTCTTTCTTCAATTAAATCCAAGCTTTTTTCAAGCAGTTCATCGTTGTTGCTTAGCGTGAAGGTACTCGTTCTCAGCGTTGGAAAGCTAGTTTCTAGGGGGATGATAGCCTCGGCCCCATAAGTCATGGAAAATGGTGTCTCTCTTGTTGACCGACATGATATAGTCCGATATGTCCACGGGACGTGTGACAATTCTTCCACCTATCTTCCCTTTGCGTCATCTAACCTCCTTTTCAGCCCATTGACTATGACCTTATTGACAAACTCGGCCTGTCCATTTCCTTGGGGGTAAGCGGGAGTGGAATACCTGTTTGTAATTCCCAGGTCGCAACAGTATCTCCTGAAGGCCTTGCTATCAAATTGAAGGCCGTTGTCTGAGATGAGGGTATGAGGGACCCTAAATCGTGTAACGATATTGTTCCAGATAAACTCTTAGCATCCACATCCCTGATGTTAGCCAGGGGCTCGGCTTCAACCCATTTGGTGAAATAGTCTGTGCCGACCAATAGGTATCTCTTATTTCCTGCCGCTTTAGGGAAAGGGCCTACAATATCCAAGCCTCACTGAGCAAACGGCCAAGGACTGGAGAGAGGATTAAGGACCCATCCCGGTTGGTGGATGTTTGGGGCAAACCTTTGACATTGATCACACTTCTTGACATATTCTTGGGCTTCCTTCTGCATACCCGGCCACCAATATCCTTAAGTGATGGCTCTGTGGGACAGAGATCTTCCTCTTATGTGACTCCCACAAACTCTTTTGTGGAACTCCTCGAGCAGTAACTCTGATGCCTCGGGATGTATACATAGCAAATATGGCCCAGAATAGGATCGCTTGTACAATTGGTGATCCTTGAACAGCTAGAACCGAGAAGCTTTTCTATGTATTTTCTCGGCTTCTGATTTCTCTTCAGGTAGTGTGTCATCTTTAAGAAAACTCACTATAGGATCCATCCAGCTCGAACCCACTCTGACTTGATGGATTTGAACCCTTTCCTTCTTGACTCCATTTGCTCTACACAAGTCCTCAATAAGGATAACTCGAGGTAAACCCTACGCCGAGGAGGTGGCAAGAGTGGCCAATGAATCTGCATGCGTGTTTCCACTCCTAGAGACATGTGACAAGTCAAAGAATTCAAAATCCGATTTCAAGTGCCTGACCTGACTCAAGTACTCCTGCATCCTCACATCTCTAGCCTCTAGCTCCCCCTTCACTTGGCCAACAACCAATCTCAAGTCCGAGAACATTTCTACTGCCTTTCCCTCCATTTTCTGTACCATGGCCATTCTTGCCAATAAAGCCTCATATTCGACTTCATTGTTTGTGGCCGAGAACAATAGTCTCAATGATTTTTCTATGGTAATCCTCTCAGGATATATTAGAACTAACCCCACCCCGGACCCCCTTTGGTTTGCTGCGCCATCAACATACACTTTCCAACGTGAGGGTTTCTGCACGGAAATTGTGCCAACCGATTTTCCATCCATGTTTTGTTCCTCTGCTACTATTTCTATAGGGGGTTCTGTGAATTCAGCTATTAAATCAGCGAGGATCTAGCCTTTGACAGAGGTTCGAGGCATGTACTTGACATCAAAAGCCCCTAGAATTGTGTTCCACTTGGCAATTCTTCCCTTGTAGTCGGAACTTCGGAGTACAGATTTAAGTGGAAGCTGAGTTAGAACAACAACTATGTGCACTTGGAAGTAATGGGGGAGTTTTCGCGTGGCATGCACTACTGCCAAAATTGCCTTCTCCAATGGTAAATAACACACCTCGGCCTCATGTAATGATTTACTCACACAATAGACTGGCCGTTGTATGTCACCATCAATTTGTATCAGCACCAAGCTCACAGCATGAGGGGCCACTGCAATGTAGGCAAATAAGACCTTGTCGGCCTCAAGGCTGGACATGATAGGTGGCCGGGATAGGTATTCCTTAAGTTGCTGGAAGGCCATAACGCAGTTTTCGGACCACTCAAATCCTTGCCATTTGTTCATCAGGAGGTAAAACGGTTGGCACCTATCCGCAGATCTGGAAATAAACCGATTCAAGGCTGCGATCATTCCAGCGAGTTTTTGGACTTCTTTGGGGTTCCGAGGAGGTTGTAGGTTGTGAATTGCTCTAATCTGATCTGGGCTCACCTCAATTCCCCTATGAGTTACCATATAGCCCAAAAATTTGCCAAACCCGACACCAAATGAGCACTTAGAGGCATTGAGACGCAGTTTATGTTTCCTTAAGATGTCAAAAATAACTCCTAGGTCTCCTACGTGCTTGGACACCACTTTACTCTTTACCACCATGTCGTCTACGTAGACTTCAATATTCTTGCCCAGCTATGACTCAAACATTCTAGTCATCATCCTTTGGTAGGTAGACCTTGCATTCTTCAAACCAAAGGGCATCACTTTGTAGTGGTAATTTCCAATTGGAGTCACAAATGCCGTTTTTTCTTGATCACCTTAGGCTAGTGGTATTTGATGATAGCCTTGAAAGGCATCCAAGAAGCTCATCCGAGGATGGCCTACAGTTACATCCATTAACTGGTCTATCCGAGGCATGGGGAATGGGTCTTTTGAACACGCCTGGTTTAAGTCTGTGAAGTCCACACAAACTCGCCACTTCCCACTCTTCTTCTTCACTACCACAGTGTTAGCTAACCACTCAGGGTAGAACACTTCCTTGATTGCCCCTGCTTGTTTGAGCTTTCTCACCTCGTCCCTGATAGCGTCGGTGTGCTCTTTGGATGGGTGCCGAGGTGGTTGTTTTTTGGGAGTGGCTGATGGATTTACATTTAAGTGGTGACATATGAAGTTCGGATCAATTCCTAGGGCATCATAAGCGTTCCATGAAAACACATCAACATTTTTTTTGAGGAACCCTACCAATCCCTCTTTTTCCCGAGAGGGCAGTTGAGATCCCACCTGGAAGAACCTCTCTGGGTCATCGCTAATGATCACCTTTTCCAAATCCTCACATTTTTCTTCCTCGGCTAGTGCCTTAATAAGCGATGATAGGGTCTTTGATTGCTATGAGCTTTCTTCAACACAGGTCGAGGACTCTGCTCTGGGCCGATGTGAGATGGCTGCCACTAGGCACTCTCTTGCCGTAGCCTGACAACCTTGAATTTCCAAGACCTGGCCTTCGGAAGGGAACTTCACCTTCTAATGCAGGGTGGAGGCAACGGCTCCTAGAGTATGAAGCCAAGGTCTGGCCACGATGGCAGTGTAAGGGGAGTAAGTATCCACCACAATGAAGTCAACCTCCACTATCTCCAGGCCGGTTTACACAGGTAGTCTAATCTGGCCCTTTGGCATGACAATCTTCCCATCAAAACTCATCAAGGTGGAGCTGTAGGGCGTCAAATCTTCTGGTCTCAGCTTCAGCCTCTTATAGAGATTGAGATACATGATCTCGGCCCCATTATCATCGTCTACCATTACCCTTTTCACGTCATAACCCCCAATCCGAAGAGTGATCACCAACGCATCATCGTGGGGTTGGATGGTTCCAATTTTTTCTTCGAAGAAGCTCAAGACCAGATGGGGATAGACTTTGGGCCTTTTCGGCTCTGGGTTAAAGTTATCGGCGGGTAGCCAAGCTACAGACATCACCCTAGAAGGGTATAGCCCGTCCTCCCCGAAGCAGCAAAGATTACGTTTATCATTCCTATGGGTGGTCTTAAGGAAGTGTCTCTCCGGGGCTCTTGGTTTGCCTGGCCTTGATGGCCACTGGAATGATGCAAAAGGTGTCTCAATTTCCCTTCTCGGACCAGCTGATCCAGGTGGTTCCAAAGGTTCCTGCAATCTTTTGGAGCATGTCCGTGGTCCCGGTGGTACTGACAATACAGACTTTGATTGCGCTTCATGGAGTCTCCAGCCATTTTATTCGGCCATTTGAAGAATGACTCATTCTTGATTTTCTCCAAAACCTGATGTACCGGTTCTCTAAATACGGCGTTAACTGTCTGCGTGTTGGCTGATCCGGACTGCCCTGCGAAATCTCTCCTCGGAAGGTTATTGCTGTATCGGTCCGACCTAAAATCCCCCATCTTTTGAGGGATAACTTTCTTCTTTCCTTTCCCTTGCAGCTAGTCCTCTTCCACTCTTTTATATTTGTCAATCTGGTCCATAAGTTGACGTACGCTGGTGACTAGCTTGCCAGTTAAGGATTTCCTCAAGCCGTGCTTGGTTGGGAGACCGCTTTTAAAAGTGCTGATGGCGACGTCCTCAAAGTTGCCATCCAACTCATTATACATTTCCCAATATCTGTCAGAGTATGCCTTTAAAGTTTCTCCCTCGCGCATGGATAATGACAACAGCGAACTTAGAGGCCGAGGAACCCTGTTGTTCGTAACGAAGCGAGAGCCAAAGGCTTGGGTGAGCTGCTTATAGGAATCTATGGAGTTCGTTTTCAGGCCGTTGAACCACCTCATCGCTATAGGTCCTAGGCTAGATGGGAAAATCTTGCACGTCAAAGCTTCGTTCTCGGAATGGACGGCCATTCTTTGATTAAACTGGCCCACATGCTCTACGGGGTCCGCTTGACCATTATAAACGGTGAATGTAGGCTGATGGAATCGCCGAGATAGCCTAGCCCCTTCTATCTTGCGCGTGAAAGGTGACTCTGATCTAGAGCCTTAATCATGACATCACTACCCAGGCCCCTACTAGATGGGCCCTTGCGCTTTCGTCTATGATGGTGCTTGTCTTCATAAGAGAATGTCTCACTTAGAGGAATTCTTGATCTCTGCCTGTAATTGTCATCTTCTTCATCATTAGAGGATGTGTCAGAACTGGGAGGAGACTGCCTCCGCTATGCATGGTGCAGTTTCTTTTTCAAGTCATCTATCTCTTGTTGCATGGTTTGGTTGTTGTTTTGTCTCTGGGACACACGACTGCCCACTTGGGAATGGCTTTTGCTCGTCTGGGTTGTATGCACACTCCCCTCTCAATTCCTTTCATTCTCCTGATTTTGTTCATGTTCAGGGCTAGGAAAATTACCCTACTGCTGGGATCTTACAAGTTTTGTTCGTTGGGGACCTGCTTGGCGTGGGTTTTCTTGGTGTAGACCTGATCCTATCATCTTTAACTGTCGCACTCACTAACACACAAGTTCTTCCCACAAACGGTGCCAATTGTAGGGACACAATTTGGGGCCCAAGCCCAAATGTATGGAGTCTTGGTCCAATGAGCCCAATACAATGAATTTGTAGAGAATGGGTCAAAGAACTAAGTCCTAGTGAGTTGGACAACTCCTCATATTGGATCAAATAACAATTAAACACAAATAAGCGGTGTTGATGTCAATGGACTTTCAGTCCGAGGAGACCACAATTATTGTATATTGATCACAGTTGGATATTAAGACAATTTAGACTGCTACAGTGTTTTCTCTCTCTCTCTCTCCCTTTTTTCTTTCTCATGGGGGTTCTTCTACCTTATATAGCTCCTTTTTGATCATCTTGACCCTACACTTGTTGATCATCTGAATCCCTACTTGAGTGCCCATCCCATTGGACACCCCTTTCAACCTTCTATGAGTTGTGGTAGCCAAAGCAGCACTGTTCATAGGTCCCTTCCACATTAATGCGGCCAGGAAAGTAGCTGCAGTGCATTTAATGTGGTGGTAGTAGCTTTTCTTTAGATATTTTGAGTCTCTTTTCCTGTCACATGTTCATGGGGCACGTTTCAATTGCTAGAGTATATACTTGGACTATATTCGCCGTATCCGAGGAGTAATTCCTCCTCGGAATTACTTCCCTTCATCTCCCGCTTATTAGATTTTTACTGGGAATCATTTGATAGTCGTTTCATCCTCCTCGAACTTGTTAGTGTCCTCGGACAAGCCCAAGGCCCAATATATTATTTTGGGCTTTAGTCCCTACAAAAAAAATTTTGAAAATTTTTTTATGAGAAATTAAAAAAGTTGTTAAAACAGTTAATCAATTTTTCATTTTTTCATTAAAAATTTCCTAAAATGGTTTACTAATGCATGCCTTAAGAGTATCTCCAGCAAATTCTTCAAATTTTTGTACTATTTGATGAGTGAACAGTGACTTTTACCTTTTATTTACCCACTTTATAAAATACACTTTCCAACAGATTCTCTATATTTTCT
>JARYZH020002394.1:0-16139 GCA_030021035.2 Notholithocarpus densiflorus | reverse complement strand
GAGAAAACGTGGGAAAAGAGAGGAAAATGAATTAAATTTTAGATTTTGGCTCTGTTTTGGTAGCGACAATTGGCCAATTTTAGTAGTTTGCCATTGGAGTTCTGTTTGAATTTGGATTAAAAGTTTTGTTCTTTAGTTTACTGTTTGGTTGTTGAGAAAATCGAAGGTTTGGAAAGAAAATTGGAGTTTATGGTGTTAATAAACCAAATAGTTTCAGGTCTACTTCAACATCGACAATGATGAACCAAGGTGATGATTATTTTGAAGATATTTTGTTTGGTTTGGACCCCCTTGTGGTGCTCTGAGTGAGTGACTGTGAGTGACAGACTCTTTGGAATGAGTGATTGTTGTCGCCGTTGTCGATTTCTTGGCAGATTTTGTACCGGTTACAACAGTAATATCGGCTAGTAATTAAGCTTATTTATTTATTTTTTTAATATTATTATTATGGAGCAATAGGTTGTATTAGTACTGAATATCTATTTAAATATCTCTGCTTAAATTAGCAGAGATATGAGTGGAGTTTTGTTTCAATTTTTATTCATAAAGTTTTGTTAAGAGTGTATAATTTTCAGAGATTAATGGAAAAAGTATAAGTTATTAATAAGTCATTTTCAATATTCAATACTTTTTTATGTTTCAATATTTCACTCAAAATTAAGTGCAGTATTTGTTAGATACTTTATGTAGGCATTAAAAGCTGTGTAAATTTGTGGTTGTTATATGGAAAAACGTATATGCATAGCTTAGTATTTTGGTTTTTCCAATTTTATGGTGCTATAATGTGACAGCACTTTCTGACTTTTTTGATGGGTCAAATTTATGGGAATGCCACAGAGGCATTCCTTTTGTATTTGTCCCCACACGAGCAGGCGCAATTAGCGGCCAAGGCCGGTCGATTTAGTCTGAGTTGGCTTACCCGAGTGTGAAATGTGAATCCATCTATGTCTTTTTTCCCCTTCATTTTATGCTTTTCTTCTAAACTAACTAGTTCTTTTTCTATGTATGTCAAGCATGGTACACAGCCTAATAATGGTTTCATTTTTATATATAATCTCTGATTGATTCTCTATCTCTAAGTAGAGAAATGTGGTTGAAAAGCCATACGATATAATTAAATTAAATCCAGATTCTAGGAGATCTGGAATACGAATTCCGTCTACACTAAAAATCAAGATTAGCAGTCTTTATCAATCATTACGAGGCGAGACAAGAGCATTACTAAATAATTTCATGTTATTAGTGTTTCTCAGCAATTCAAATGCATGAACCAATACATTTTTTTTTGTTAAAAGTGCCCATGGTTACTTTTCTCTAGGAGCTTTATCTGATGGAACAATGTGGATGTTGTAGGTTACTAGTAGCTCAGTTGATCATATACAACGTTTCAGTGATGCGGCAGGTTGCCTTCAAGAATCTGGTAAGAGATTATGTAATGCATTCAATGCTATCTTTCCTGATATGGCATGATTTTGTCCCTGATATGTTACATGAAAAATCATTTACTTATTGTGTAGACCTCCTGATTTGATAACCTGTATTTTTTGACTCTATCCTTTTACTGTGCAGTTCTTGATGCATCAACAAAGGGGAATCGGTATATAAATTCGTGTCTCAGGTATTATTTAATGCCCAACTAATCTACTTTTGGTTTAAAAAATATTGGAAATGGCTTCAATATAACCATTCAGCAGGCTTATGCATATAATGTAAAGAAGTATTTTATGGTTTATGCCCATCCATGAACCTGATGTGGGGATGTCTCTTAGGTTGTTTCTTCTTATTGTCTATGTTTTCGCAAAATGGTGACTTAGTTATTGTTTCAATGAGCTGGGGAAGTTCTTGATATGGGAAGTGGAACTAAAAGTGCTCTAAAAGTTAATTGCAGCTACTTTTTCAGTTTAACAAGATGTATCTTGGATACCATTAAGCAACAGTTTTTATTGTTATTCCTATTTACTATTATTTATTATAAATACATCTAAAAAGAGTTAAGAATTGTCAATACTGCTAAGTTTGTAAAATTACTGGCTGTAGCTGGTGGTAGGATATACTTGGAGGATATGCAAAAAATCATTGCACTTTGTCGATTTCTTTGAGAAATCCTTTTGAGTGTGCAAAACACCCCAATTATTTGATTTTGGAGATGAAGCTTTGAAAAATCGTGTACCTACTTCACTTAGGTTTCTCATGCATAATTGCTGGTGCTCATTAACTGTTTAATGAGCAAGACTGTTGAAGTTATTGTGATTTTGACATGAGAGCAACCAAGTCCCAGGTGTTTAAAAATTTAAACTCTAGAGAGCAACCAAGTCGTGGTGTCCATTTGCATAATGCTTTTTACTATTTGCTTATTTCTTTACCTTAGAATTACTTTAGTAAATCATATTATATATTGTTGCTTTTTGAAGAGTATATTATATGCTGCATGTGTATAATACTGTAATCTCATTTGCATCTACTTGAAGTTATGGATCTTCAACTTTTATAGTGCTATTCACTTTGGAGTCCATAGATCTGATTTCTCTGTGTATGAGTCAATTTCAGTTTCAATTTTATCATTATAAAATGCAGAATTGATCTCATTTTGATGAATAATGTGATATCACTCTTAAACTAATTATGATTTTTGGTGTATATATGGTTCCTGGTTGATACAGCTTATTTTCAGCTTTTTGAAAATGATTTTGTTTTAAAAACTGTACCTTGAAAAAGGAAGCTTTAAAAAAGTTGAAATTTGATGATTAACGATTGTTTGGGAATGATTGGTTATCTGTGTGGATGGTTTTTGTTCTCTTAAAATCTACTCCTGATTGTATGGTCAAGTATAGGAGTGATAGTCGCTTCAGACTTCAAGTGCTTAGAAATGTCTTATCTTTTAGGTATCATTCATTGGTCTGTTGAGGATCCATATCTGAATCCAAATCTTTGGGACTTAAGACTTGCTTCTTGTTGTAGGCTGTTGAAAACAAATTTTTGAATGCCTTCAGTACTGTGTGATTTCTGATGTCCCTTTTTGAGTAATGGAATCTGGACATACTTTAATTCTTTTTTAGCTGTTAGATGGGTGCCTAGGAGCTGTAATGAGGCTGCCCACATTTTAGCCAAGTGGTCTTTTTGTTGCAATTTTTATGGCTCTTTTGATGTTAGCTTTAGCCCGGACTGTTTCTCCTCTGTTGTGTTGAGAGAGTCCAGTGGCTTGTTGTAGTTTGTTTCTTTCTTAATAAAAGTTTCTGATTATCAAATTTTTTTTTTGCATTCTGGAATCTATGGTGTTGGAAAAATTGAAAGATTGCATTTTTAATGATAAGAATGGGAAAAACATATTAACTACAATAGGTTTGAACTTTGTAGCAATATTGGGTACCGTTTATAACCTTTTACTTTTATTCTATTTTTTAAAACTCCCACTTGCTACCTAATATTTATTTTTTTGCCATTGGTTTTCTCAGTGCAATTGCTATGGAGCTAATATCAATTGATATCAGCTTTTGAATGAGACTTGACTGTGGAAATATTTCACAATGGGGGGGTGTCATCGGTAAAGCTGCAAATGGAATTGGAGGTGTTATTGGAAGTGCATTTGCAGCTCCAATCAAGACTATCTTTGGTGCATCATGCGAGTAAGAAAACTTCCATGCTTGTTAAATTTCATGTTTTATACTGTCTGTTACTAGCGTTGGGCTCTGCTACACTTAATCAACTAAGTTGTGGAGTTGAAAGAAGCTCAGTAGGCACTGAGATTGGCTTCAATTTATTTTCATTCTATTTGCATTTTCCCTGTGTCTATTCTTACTTCAATTTAGGAACTATCTCATATTTTTCCTTTAACTTTGCAACATTCCTTGGGAACAGAATCTTTATTTTTTATTCTATCTAAACCTATCACTGCTATGTAAAATAAAAAAAAATAATTAACCTCTCCCATTTATTATTTTATTTTTGAGAAGAAGGTAATTAAAACTCTCCCAAATAAATTCAAATATCAACTAGCCAAAGATTTGGCTATATGACGAAAGGGTTTGTCAGTGTGTTTAATTAAGCAATATGAGGCCCGGTGTAGTCAAAGGTGAGCCGGGCGCTCGCCTAGGCGCCCGGGCGAGGCGAGGCGCCACTGAGGTGCCTCAAAGGCTCTAAGGTGAGGCGCCTTTAGTGAGGCACTCGCCTTTAGAGCCTAGGCGAGCAAGGCGACTGCCTTAAGCCATGAAAAGGCGTTAAGGTGAGAGGCTCAAGTTTTGTTTTTTTTTTTTTTTTTTTTTTTTTTATAGATGTTTGTTGTGAAATCTATTTTTAGACTATTAATTTCAAAAGGCATGTTATAAAACCTATTGTTAGTTAAATTAATTTACAAATTTGTTTTGTAAGACTTATTGTTATATAGAAGCTTATTGTAAAACGTATTGTTAGAAGTAACTAATAGAGCCTAAACCATGTTAATCCTATATTGAAATAATTAGATAGACCTAATTTCTTCATGCTACACATTGAAAAACACTTCATTATAATATTATAATACACTAGGTACATATGATTTAAGTTCTATATGTATAATAAATATATTAAGAATTGGCGCCTCGCTTTACTCGGGCTAGCGCCTCGCCTCACGCCTCGGGCGATACAAGGCCTTGGTGCCTTAAGGTCGTCTTTCGCCTTTGACTACCTTGATGAGGCCCAGCTTGGGCCTAGAGCACCTTTTTTTTCTTTTCTTTTTTTTTAATGTTTTCAAGTTTCTACACATTGCACAAGTGTTTGTTAGTTCAATAAATAAATGAAACCCCTTCCTTCTTATCCTCACAATTTTCCAATTTTGACTTTCTTACGTTTTTCCTTAAAACTCTTTTTTTGTGACTCTCCATGATCTCAATTTCTCATAGTACTTTCTTTAATAGCAAGAAAGGGTGTTATGAAGTAATTCATCGTCTCTTCAACTTTTATTAGTTGCATTATAAGACTTTTTTTTCTTCTTCTTTATTTTACTAAAAGTCCTAATTTATTAAGTAAAATATTATCCAATCTTCTTTAATTATTTGAAACCAATTTGTTAGAGTATAGCTTTAATTACTCTAATTATTTAGAAATCTTATCCGATTGCTTATGAATACTCTTTATGAAAGTGAAATGTGTGATGCATGCATGGTTTTATTAATTGACTGAGTACTCCATGTATTGTACACACAAGGACAGGGTAGTACAATATGAGAGATGTGCATGAAAACTCAAAAATATATCACATTTAAACAAAACATAATAAAACTGGCAGAATAACCCCTAGTCCCTTACTACCAATAACCACACAAAAGAAGAAAAACAAAAACAAAACAAAGAAAGAAAGAAAAAAACTCTATAAGTAGAGCATATCCGATAAAATTCTTGGTTGAAAGAGACTAGTACAACAACCTAGACAAAAATAATTTTTAATTTATAAGATTAATTAATTAAGGCCTTCAATTGTTTCCACCCAGAAAATCACGTTCATGCAAAATTATAACAAGCTCATGTTGAATAGTTAAATAAGGAAAAAAAAAAGACTTATATAACAATTCAAAAAAGACTTAAAAGTACTATGGGAGATTCAAAGAAAGGTACTATCTGTAGGACTTCATGACTTACCAAGAAAATTAGGCCCTTAACACGGTTGTAAAGGGTTTAATTAAGCATCTTTGAGTCTTTGACGTATTGGGTGGGATCTTAGGGTCAAGGAATCAATTAAATATATGAAAGTAATTACAAAAAAGAGGTAGGAAGCTCCAAGTCAAAAGAAGCGGGCGGATCTTTATATCAATTCACATTACAAATTTTTTTTTTTTTTTTTTTTTAAATCAAGTTAATAGTGTTACAATTTTGCCTCCCATTCCCATCCCATTTGGTAGGACCAAAAAGACAAGATAGGGTGTCTCACTAAGTTTGACCGTTTAAGTAATAATTGATACTCCTATTTTTAAAAAAAAAAAAAACATTTTAGCGACGAAAATGTTTCGTCGCTAAATGTTTTCCTCACTAAAAACACTATTTAGCGACGAAAATATTTCGTCACTAAAACCATTTCAGTTTATTAAATCATATTTAGTAACGAACAATTTAGTCACTAAAACTATTTTCGGATACATATAGTGACGAAAAAGTTCGTCACTAAAACTATTTTTAAGAAAATCCAGGCACATATAGCGACGAAAATTTTCATCACTAAAACTATTTCTTACAAAATTCTGCTACATTTTGCGACGAAATATTTCGTCACTAAAACAATTTTTTGTTGCTATATTTGTGACGGGAAAATTCGTCACTAAAACTTATTTTCTATTTTTATTTTTTTCATGGCTTTGATATTAACCTGTAACCTGTCATTACATTATTAAAACCTCACATTTGAATAACACATTTATTTCAACAACACATTTATAAAAAAATCAATCCATACATTCCACAAGTAAAAAATTAAACAAGTATCCAATTCAAACTCCTTCCATACAATAATTGTTTGCAACACATACAATAACTCAAGATGTTTTATAACAATACAAAAAGTGTAGCATAATATAATTAGAACCAACGGAAGATATCCTCATATGTCTTCAAGTAGCATAATATAATTAGAACCATGGTGATTTGTTGGTGCCTATATGATTTGCATGTAATTTGACCAAATTAATCAACTTGAATAATTGAATTAATTAATCGAGATTAAACTATCTTAACCCAACAAAAAGAAAGTGGATCCATTCATTAAAAAGTGAAAGAGAGGGGGAAAAATTGCAAATCAATTTTGATGACAGTGGCGGCTCCAAGATTATTTTTTAGGGGGGTCAATTTCTTTATTATAAATCTTACGAGCTTCATCTTTTTCAATGTATACAGTCAAGTAATCATTCATCCATTGATCCATTGGACTTATTAATTTTTTTCCCAAATTTTAAATCAAATTGTTTTTTTTTTTTTTTTGGTGTTTAAAAATGCTAAGATATTGTTAAGAGGATCATATTCAAACTTATTTTAGCTGGGTTTAAAAAAAAAAAATCCATGATCAAGGTGTTCAAAATTTTATTTTAGGGAGGTCAAATATATATATATATAGTTTTTTTTTTTTTTTGTGGGGCCAGCAGGGGGTTTGAACCCCCTGGGCTCCAAGTGGAGCCGATTTAATCCTGCCACGCACTATATATCTTCCCCGATAGAGACTTTCCATCAGGAACAATTACTGATAATTATGAGTTAATCTACCACGCTTTAATATTAAAACTTTTATATGCATTCTTTGTTTGATTATTAGATGATATGAACTAATATGGTCATGATGGATGAATTAAAGAAGTCAGTCTACCTTGTCCTTTATTGTTTTTTGAGGGGCCAGAAAATACGATAGCCACACAGAGATATAAGGTTTTCGATTTTTTGACATATATTAAATTTTAATGAAAAGTATTACGTCTATAACATTTTTACAAAAAAATTATAAATAGTTTGTTGTTATTGGTTATAATTTGAATTTACCACTGAAATGAATTTTTTGTCCCACTAATAATAACTCGTAGTAACTTACCACTTATTTGTTGTAAAAGTTTTATGAAAATATTGTAAAAATAATATTTCTTCAATTTCTTCTATTAAGAAAAAGCTATTTATTCACTGGTTTAGTGAGTCATTTTTTTATAGGTAAATAAAAGGAAAGAGAGATAAGGTTGAAACCAACGAGGCATCATAAAAGATTTAAGTATCGATATAAGTACCATTCAACTATCAAATTATTGAATTCTGTCTAGTGATAGTTATATTACAACCACCATCTTAAATTTAAAATTAATACAAAGTCATGTTCGGTGGTCCAATGGGATCTATCTTGATGCAATTTTGTAATAATGAAATATCTTTTTCATTTGTTATTGTTTGACGATCCACCTATATAGTCAACAAAAAGAACCAATCCTTGGTAAATGATGAACAATTGTTTTTTTTTTTTCATGAGGTTTTATTTATTTATTTATTTATTTATTTTTAATGTTTTTGGCAGAGACATTTAGGGTTTAAATTATCATATCTTATTGTAATTATTACATTATCAGATAGTTATAAATAAAAAAATATTGAGTTCTTTGTTTGTCACTTTATCCCAGACATATTTTACACAAGAAGTCTCCCAAAACATTTGCAAATAATATGTCCAAAAAGCATCTAACCTTGCATATGAGAGCATCAGTGTTGGTAATGCCAAAAATTTAGCAATTTGATACTACAAAAAGCTACGTTATCTATTTTATCACTTCACTTTTCAAAATATCCAACATTAGTAGTTTTATTTTAGCATTCAACACAATAAAATAATATAAAAAATAATAAATCCACTGCAATAAATAACAACCACTATCACCAATACAATAAAATAATATAACTTTTAATAAAATACATTTTTTTTACCATCTTAGCTGCAGTGCACAACCTTCTTTGGCTATGCACTGTAGCTCAACAGCAAATTTTTTTGGCTTTCTTTTTACTATTACAGCGTGCTTTTTAGTATTGGTGGTGCTAAATACTCTAAGTCGCTTTCTTTTTCTTTCCTTTTTTGGATTTATGTAGGTGGATTTTATAGGTACCAGTTAATGTCAATGGCCTCATATAAACGTTGCTATGTCTGTTGTGTAAAAAATAATATTATGCACACAAAAGAAAGAACTCAATATTATTTTGTGTGGATTATTTTGTGGATAATTCCTTCTTTCAATGTACAAAATTATCCACCAACCACTCCGATTTCCTTCATCCAATGTGAAATTCATGTACAAAAATATTTAATCTGCTCAAATATCTTTCTGTATGCCCAATTTAGTCATTGACTATTAGAAGAACCCAAATAGAATCCGATGTCTCTGTCGTTTTTAGTAGACATGTAGGGGCTCAGAACTTAATAACTTATGTCTCACTATAGAGAATAACAACAATTTTGTAGGGCCTACTACTTATGCCAAATCCAATTCCAAATTCTTGGGATAATATAGGAGAAGATATATCTGCTACTGCTAGTGTGATTGAATTAAATAGTAAACTGACCAACAGTTACCTGTATTAGCAAAGCCAATATAAATGGTCTTGGTTGTTAGTAACCTGGTCTGAAGGTAACTAACTAGTTGACAACCACCCATATATATTTGCACTGACACTTTTTCACTATACTCACCAATTAGTATACATTTTTTTTTTATAAATTCAATAATTAGGGAGGTGGATTTAAACCGTGAACGTCTTTGTTGGAAATATAAGAAAAGTCCCACTTCCTACATAGCACTCAACGATCATCATCTTACATTTATGTTGCATATAATTATTAGATGCTCGTTGAATTAGTATAACATGATAACAAATTAGATACTCATGTCCAAGGTTGTCAAAATCGGGATCCTATGTAGGATCGTGGGAGATAGGTGGGATTGTAGATCGTAGAATCGAATCGTGGATTGTAAGATCCTACATTATTTGAGAAAAAAACAAAAAATACACATTGGTATGTTAAATAATCACATAAATTATACATTCATTGATATAATTACCATATATCACTACATCCATTTGTAAGCATCATTTAAAGAGGCCAAAAACCTCAAAATGTGACACTTTATTGTGATATTTTTTATTTGAGTCCAATTGACACCTCTCTACATTAGAGTGGAAAAATTTGGTCTATTGAGATTTTATTTTTCATTTAGGTCCAATTGAGCATTCTGTCAAGTTAAAAAAGATTACAAAATACTAAGATCGTTTAGAATCGTCAGAATCGTACGATCCTATCGATCTTGAACGATCGAAAGATCCTTGAAAGATCTAGATCGTTTTGGGCAGGTGAGATCGTAAAATCGTAAGATCGTAGGATCCAGATCGAGATTTTGACAACCATGCTCATGTCATAAAAAGTAAAAACAAATTATCTAATATAAATATGATAAGTGATTTTTTTTTTTGATGGAGTGAATAAGTGAATTTTTGTATTAGGTAAAATTGGTCTAATTAGTTTAGAAGTGCATTTTTTAGATGGAGTGAATAAGTGGAGTTTTTGTATTAGGTAATTGGTTTAATTAGTTTAGAATATCACGTGACCTCTTTTATGAAAATATTCAATTACAAAATATGATTTTTATAATAAATAAATAAAACGTTTTTGGAGTAGAGTGATGGGCCGTTTGGTAGAGTATTTTAGCAACATGTTTTTAGCTTTTAAACAACATTACATGCATTTTCATACACTTTTTCACCTACACGTATTTCAAAAAATAACAAACAACATTATTCAAATTCCTCTACCAAACGGCCCCTAAATACTAAAAATTTTACCAATTGAATTAAATGGATCCACAAGTACATTAAACTTGAAAGTTAATGAAAAATGATATAATTTTTACTTTAATTAGCTGATAACGTGAAAATATTGTGAAATTTTGTTGCGCGGAGAGGAGAATTCAAATTAAGCAGTTAGCACTTTTAGACAAGAGTGCAAAACCGTTGGCACTTAGCAGTTATCACTGACCAGCACCGCCACCGTCCACTATCTCTAACAATTAAATAAAAACTGAGACTGATGAGAGAGAGAGACAGTAACAGTCAGTAACTAAAGCAGAGAGAGACTTAAAATTTATAAATACCGTTTCTTTCAGTATTAAACACACACACAAAGAAAAAAAAAAAAAAGAAAAAAAATCAGAGAGAAAGAAATCTGAGAGCTGCCACCGCCACCGACACCGTCATTTCTTCCGCCACCGTCAGCCGCCGGAATCGCTAGCAGTAAGTTTTTTTGTTGTTGGGTATTTTGGTTCATTTGGCTTTGATTTAGTAGGTATGATATGGGTTTGATTTGGTTTTGAATTATTAAGGTGTTATTTTGTTTAGAACTAGGAAGTAATAGTTTTGTTTTGTTTTGGGTATTTGGATTTTAAATGGGAATCGGTTTAAATATTTGGGTTTGCTTTGATTTTTGATTTCAGAGTAAGATGAAGATTTAGTTTTTTTTTTTTTTTTTTTTACTTTTTGGGTTTGTTGTTTCTGATTGGTTCTTGTGTATACAGTTCAATCTTGAACACCACAGTAAAGTATTGTGTTTTTTAAGCCATTTGATGATGATGTGGATTATTATTTATTAAAATGAAAGGAACACAAAGAGATGAACATGTGTGAAAACAGTGCAAAACTTAACATGAAACAAAGCCAGTTTTAGTACAAGGAATGGGCACTGTTCTAGCCATTGATTTGAGCTTTGTTACTGTGGTAAATATACAGTGAATTATTATACACTGTTTTGATATTTTTTTTTACTTTCTCTAGAAAGTGTCTGTATGTCTTACCATAATGCAAAAGTACAATGAATTAGTAGAGAGACAAGGTGGTAGATGTAAATGTGATGGATCTTTTGACCCGCCGGTGTATTTAGAGACGGGAGAGGAGGAGCATCCGACATTTTACATATGAATTTGATGTGGTCAGCATCATAATGTGGGTTGAAACTTGAACACCACCATAATCATATTTCCTTTTATGATTTCATAAAAATATTGTATATATTTTTTATTGTTTCGTGCCATATGTTTGATGAAATTCCTTATAGACTGTATGTCATCTTTGGATTCAAAATTTTTTTTTCCCCTTATTGATTTTTTTTTTTTGGTCATAGTCTCATGTTTGTTTTCCCGAGAATTAGAGAAAAGAAATAATTTCAAGAAATGTTTATCATCTAATTGTTTGCTTTATATCGAATTTTCAAAACTTTGGGAAAAAAAAGGAAAAGATATTGTTTTCTTCCCTAAAGTTTGCCTCAAGTTTGTCTTTTGTCCTTAATTTTTTTATATTTTGGCATGGCTCAGTGCACTAGAGATATCAGTAGGACTGACTGTGGCCAGTGCTTTGATGCTCAATTGGTGACTTTTAGGACGATACTTGGATAATTGGAAATAAAAGAGGATGGGAGATTTATGGGTGCAGTTGTTTTATGTGGTACCATGATTTCCAGTTCTATTCCAACATATCAACCAGTGGTTCCAAGGTCATGTTAGTTATTTTATTTTTTTCTTATAGGAAAAAGTAAAACCTGATCCTATTTGTATCTATCATAATTTATCAGAAAATAATGATACAGTTTTGTTGCTGTTTTGATGAATTAAGTTAAATTGATGTATCTCACTACAGGTGCTAGAAGACCCTGTTCACATGGACTTGGAGTTGGTGTCATCACTGCAGTGCTATCATGTTTGACAATTTGTAGCTGTTGGATGACCATTCTATGTGAGTTTTGATGTTGTTTTGTCCTGGCATGGTTGGCCAAGGTTGAACAAATTATTGAATTGACCCCTACAATAGATTTGTATCTTCTATCAATATTTGATGTTTTAGTTCTAATTCAGATCTCCTGCTTCTGAGAATCCAGCTCAATTAATTTTATCTTCCCACCAAATTTTATGAATCAATCTTTTTCAAGGATGAAGGTATTCTTCCACTTGAATGAAATCAAATTATTTTTTCAGATGAACAAAATGAAAGCATATACCCGAATATCGCTCTGTGGTGATCAAGTTTATACTAAAAAGTATGTTTAAAGTGGTTTGAGTATAATCTTGTTACTTAAAAAATGTATATAATAATTCCGTTTAGTAGTATTTAAGCATTTCAAAATGTATTTAGCATACCCACTCCTACTCTTGCCTTTATTTGATTATTGCTCATTGTAGATTGTCTTAGACATTAGAGCCTTTGGTCAAGTCCGTGATTATATTGCATTAGAGTTTAACTTGTCTGGCTCCAAGTAATTGTGCAAAGCCACATCTATTTAATTTCATAATTGTGGTGGAACATTTTGTTATGCAATTGAATGTTATAAAATGTATCTTATTGTCATTTGATGAATGTGTTGGCATTAGAGGGTTATCAAGGTTAATCGAACGGTTTCTTCTACAAGCAGCTACGTGACTTTGGCCTTGCCAAGTGGAAGACAAACAATGATCCTGTGCATACATTGATACTTGACACATTAGGGTGAGGGCTTCTATAAGCTTTCCACTTTAGATTAAATATTATACAGTTTTTATCTTTTTTATAAGGAGGCTTTTGTTTCATGTAGATATTTTTCTCTAGAATATGCGAAGGAAGCTGTTGTTTCTGTACTTATTGATTCTATGCATTTGGCACTTTTCTCTTACAAGTGATATTAGAACACATATGATGAAGTTGTATGTTTGAGTCATGTAGTGACTTATTATTTTTAATTGATAGATGTTGGTTTTGAATTTGGCTTTATGTAATGCTTCTTACAAGGATATTTTGGTTTTGCTTGTCTTTTAGAGCCATGAAGAGTTTACAGAATCAAGTGGCTTATCAGAAGTAGCTCCTTAGAGATTAATTAGCAGAAATTTAATCAAGAACAGTAGGCACATATAATATTAATTCAGAATATAACACTTCATTACATGTTCTTTATAATATGCTCTTGCAAACCATTTTATAAAATTGTCCACCCTGATATATACTGATCTAGAAAAACCCTTGCTGAATATCCTCCATTGACAACCAACAGAACCTGTTGATGATTTAGATTCAAATGTTTTGATGGTTATGACATACCACTCCAAATGATTTACAAATGTCACTAAGCTACTGAATACAATGCATGGGAGGAAGAAGTCTCATCCGCTAAAACAACCTATCATGCTACAAGTGGCATGAGCCAGAATGTTCATGTTTTGTTACATTGCTATGTAATTTTATTTAAATTTATTTTTGAAGTATGTGATTTTGCCTTATTTGCGTTTGAGTTTGTGCCCTGTTTTTTATGTTTGTACTACTTTCAGCTATGCTAATTGGTTAGCAGTTTTTTTTTTTGGTGTTCGTACATGGAACTACATTGATCTAGTGCAATATGTTTTGTATTGAACTATTCATAATGGTCTTTTATATTATAGTTTATGATAAGGGTAGTTTTGTAATTAACCCATGACGAAACAAAAGGCGACGGACATAACAAGGTTGACAACATCACTCATAAGAGATAACTTTGTTGTAAAGTCTATAGCTCCACCCCATACCTGACGGCTGCATCTTGGGCACAATAAGCTAAATATAGTAAGCTGAAGACAGTAAACTGAAGACAGTAAGCTGAAGACAATAAGCTGAAGACAGTAAGCTGAAGACAGTAAGCTAAAGACAGTAAGCTGACGACAGTAAGCTGAAGACAGTAAGCTGAAGACAATAAGTTGAAGAGAGTAAGCTGAAGACAGTAAGCTGACGACAGTAAGCTGAAGACAGTGAGCTGAGGACAGTAAGCTGAAGACAGTAACCTGAAGAGAATAAGCTGAAGGGGATATATGAATCTTTGATGACCCCGACGAGGGAGTAGGCGAAACTGACGACCCTGACGGGGTAGTAGGCGAGGTTGACGACCCTGATGTGGCCTTGCTTGGTCTCCACTCATGCGCGTATAAGGAAATATCTTGCGCCCCACGCTTACCTCTGATAAGGATAAAAATAGTACTTAGAGCCGTCAGGCATAGGCTGACGGTTACAAGCAATACCATTAGCTTCCATTGGTAGAGGTTAGCAAACGAAGATCTAATAGGAACGCTGAAGGGAGTTTGCGAGGCACGCTAAATGACTGACGCCGTTAATAAGCTGACGGCATTAAGCTGACACCACTAGAGCTGGGGTGAATAGGGTAAGCTGATGATATGGAAAAAAAATAGTTGATGCTGAAGGCGTGAGGAAAGCCGACAGTTTATAGCGACGACTTGGGCTAACGGTCTCTTTTGAATCCGTTAGCTTTATAATACTCATTGACGAAGAGGAAGTTAGGAAAAGGCACTCAAAGGCTGACGCCTCCATGAAGCTGACGGCGTTAAGGCTGAAGGGGCAGTGTAAGCTGACGACCCTGATAAAGAGTTGCTTGCCACCCACGTATCGCGTATATAAGGAAATAACTTGCTCTCCACGATTAGTAAAATCCAAAGGGATTCCTATAAGGAAAGGATCCCGTAAAATACGCTCCAAAGAGACTCCTAAAAGGAAAAGACTTCTAATCCAACAAGGAGAGGTCAACACTCTACTACTATAAAAACCCTAATACCCTTACCAACCAAAGTACGCATAATTGACCCCACTCTAGTATTTTAGAGTTGTAAACAAGAGATTTCTCTAACTTGACCATCGGAGGGTATTTGGCCGGTACTCCTCTTAAGGTCTTCAGCTTTTGCGTCGTGCAGGTTCTTGTCAGGAGCACGTAAGGACCGTGTGGCTCACTGACGATTTTTCGGCATCATCAGTTTATAATTTATTTTTTTGATAATTTGAATCATTTATAAATATTAAATGCAAGTGTTTGGCTAAACTCTTCCAATACAAGGACCCACACATAGTGTGGATTATAGACTAGTAATAGTAATTGTAATGTATGCTATGTAGCTAAATACCACAATGTCACAATAAAGATGGATAAAGACAATATCTAATGTACTTAGGTGTATCTGATATAGGAGTTGGGAGCAGGAACAGAAGTAGGCAGGGGAAAGGTGTACTGTGCCTGTATCAAGAATCAAATCAAATGGGTTCTTGCTATTCATCGATTTCAGAAAAGAGTATGGATACAGTGGAAGTGGTGAACTCTTCCTGTACGTGTGCTTCCACTACATCCAATTCAAGTTCCCCTAATTATAATAATAATAATGAGAATAAGATGGAGAACAAGAAAAATAAGAAGAGAAATAAGAGGCGGTGGAAAAAGACATTAGCTTCGGCTAGCGATGAAGGTGAGCTGATGGGTCCCGAGCAGAGTGGGAAGATGGTAATGAACGGTGCCACCAAAATCGCCTGCTTATATACCCAGCAGGGTAAAAAAGGAACCAATCAGGATGCCATGCTTATTTGGGAGGTACTCTCTACATAATCCAATCCCACTGCTTCAATCAATACTCTAATATTCTTATTTTCTTTTTCTTTTTTAGGATTAGATGCACTTATTTTTCCATTCTATTGTGTTATGGTATTATTACATTAAATTATTAAATTCAACATTTCCTAACAACTTAAGTTTTGGGACATTTAGTAATTTATTATTGTATCAGAGGAAGAGGTCCATGGTTCAAACCTTGTCTCCATTTTACCTCTCATTTTAAAAAATTCCCACATGA
>JARYZH020002393.1:0-16146 GCA_030021035.2 Notholithocarpus densiflorus | reverse complement strand
AGTACAATGTAATACAAAGACATCTTAATGTTTAATCCCAGAATTGTTTCAAAGTACAATTTGATTACCATGTGCAGTAAGGGTGAAGGACTGCATTAGGAAAAATGAGTGTTTGATTCAAGTTAGGGGCACTAGGAGTAGGGGGGCATGTCAAACCGAATGAAAACTTGTTATTGAGGTTGTGGGAAAGACATGATGGCCTATGTTTGACATTGGAAAACACCTTAACTTGAGTGGAATAATGGGAGTACTGTTCTAGTCTATTCCCATTAAACTCTAAGAACCCCTGTTACCCACAGTTTAAACTCTCATCCCTCACTTTCTGAGTCTCCCTCACTCTCTGAAGTTTAATTCTTTTTTTTTTTTTTATGAAATCAGTGAAGGCTGCATTAGATATATATTATTGCCATTTTTAGTCAAATATGTTTATAATTAAAAATAAATTAATAAGACTGTTTTGTTGTTGTCACCAAATGCCAAATATGGACCCACATGGAGCAGAACCCTCTATACAGACTTTGTTGAAGAGGCAGGATGTGCATCGTTCAAGTTTGCTTTGGGGTGCTCATTTGGAAGGCGAGGTATGCACTTGTTCAATATATGTAGTAGAAAGATTTTTGGAATTTAAGTTTGAAGCGTAATTATTATGTGCTACTCTAATTATTATTAATACTAAGCTGCTCTATTTGCAGGAAGTGCCAGGTGTACTGACTTGTCGTCACTGAGAGAAAGGTCTGCTTGAAGGTGGGTTAGATCCACGAATTGCCACTTATATCACTGATGCGGGATTAGATGGGCTACTTCGGGTCCCACATATGGACCTTGACCACGCATTGATCACAGCGTTGGTGGAGAGATGGCGGCCGGAGACGCACTCATTCCACTTGCCCCACGTTGAGATGACCATCACACTACAAGATATGGAGGTTATAATGGGGGTACCTATAGATGGCTTGCCAGTGGTGGGATATACATCCCCGAGGGTCAATTGGCGCGAACTCTGCGCCAACTTGCTAGGGCATAGGCCGCCAGAGAGAGAACTTGGTGGTAATAAGAATACTGCAGTGATGGAAGGGCCGAGGGTAAAAGCCAAATGGCTTGAGGATCGGTTTAGAAACCCTCTCCCGGTTGACGCCCCTGAGGAGCTTGTGCAGAAGTATGCTCGGTTTTACATACTGGAGATGTTAGGTGGTACGCTGTTTATGGACAAGTCTGATGAACAGATCTCAATTATGTACCTGCAATTTTTCGATCCAATCAGCAACGGAAAGAATTATAGTTGGGGTAGTGCAGCACTAAGTTGGCTCTATAGACACCTCTGTAAGGCATCAGAGAAGACAGCCAAGCAGATCGGCGGTACACTGCTATTGGTGCAGTTGTGGGTGTGGGCGAGGTTTCCACACATATGTCCTGTGATGAGGCATCCACACCAGGCACTGCCTCCAGGTCCACTTGCTATCAGGTATGTAGCATCTTAAATAGTTACTGTTTTACATTTCCGCATTAACTTTGTTCGCATGAGAATTATGTAAGTAACTAATATGAAGGTTATGTCTGTATTGTTTGCTAGATGGAAAGGGGCTAAGATAACAACTGAACATTCAATGCACGTCCTACGTGCCTATCGTGTGTCGCTTACTTCGCTACAGCCAAATCAGGTATCGTGTCTTACAAGTGGGAACCGCTTTGGCATGTAGTTTTTGTACTTACAATTCACTTTGGAATGAATAAACATTGTTTATTTCAGAGTTACATGTATTGTTCACATTCGTTACACATTTTTTCTAATTATTTTGTTAATATGGTTGTTTGCATCTGTTGGATCATTGCAGATTGTCTGGGAGTCGTACAGAAATTATTTGGGTTCCCTGCCCGCATATTGTACGGCAGGCCAACACATATGGAGGTCTATCGTGCCGCTCATACATTTTTGGGTGGTTGAAGGCCATCATCCCGAACGTGTTCTCCGACAGTTTGGGATGAAGCAAGGCATACCAATTGATGTTGATACTTCAACTGAACTTCACAAGATAACCCTCCAGGGCAAGTAGCATCAAAACTGGGCCGAAGTACATGCTCCGCATATTGCTAAATGGGCTGCGCACGCCAAAATTGCCGATGCACCGCCCTTTCATGGGGAGATGAGCTACAATGACGAGTATATGGTGTGGTTTTGTCTCCGTACTATTCGCCATATTACAAAAGAGACTTCGTACTGGGACACTTTGGTAAGTTTACAAAGACTGTTTTGTTATAAATGTACCTTGCTTCACATAGTTTAGTTCAACCTACTAACACTACTCTTGTATATTTGCGACAGGTAGAATCGCAGTTGAGGATTATGACAAAGTGCGAACCAGGGTCTGAGATCTACACCGAATGTATTAATGCCTTGCAATCTGTTGAAGAGATCGGTCGGTTAACCTTGGACCATGCACGCGATGTGGGCAACACAAGTGAACCGGCTGTAAGGCGTGGTCGGCAAGCAGGTGGACGTCAAGGGCATGAAGGCCGTCAATCTAGTCAGTGTCATACATCTAGTCGGCCTCCCACATCTGGTCAGCGTCACACACCTGTGCCCACATCTAGTCGACGTCCCACATCTGGTCAGCGTCCTACATCTGGTTCGCGTCACACACCCGTGCCCACATCTAGTCGGCGTCATACACCCGTGCCTACATCTAGTCAGCGCCACACACTCGTGCATGCCCACACCATGGAGGAAGCAAGTCAAACAATAGATGAGATGTGTTTGGACACTGCTTATGACATAGGCTCCATGGCACACGATGATGCGGGTCCATCCCATACGTTTGCCCATGGAGACACATCTCGGTCCCCATTCATAAGGAGCGATGGTACCTGCCCACCCACATCCCCTAGTACATCTCCGTTGCATACCACCCGCACGTCTCCCCCACTGACTACCGGCACTGCTCCCGCAGTTGTACATGGTAGAGATGAGATGAGATTCATGCCCACTCCTGGGCGACCCACCCCTGGTTCTGTCCCCCCTGAGTTTGTGCATACCGAGTTCATCCAGACACAGATACCCACCCCCCTCCACCAGAGCCTTCACACATTGAGGATTGGCCGCGAAGGCCGCAACGGACACAGACACATCCTCCTGACTGTGGGACTGGACATGGTACTACAGTTTGATTCAATATCGATTACATATACATCTCTTTATAGTTAAATGATTTGCATATTAGTATTTGCTTGTGTTGTGTTCTTTTCAGGCAAGGTGAGACCAGTTAAGGAACCGGTGAGGAGAAGAAAACGAGGATGATTCAAGAATGGTCAAGAATCAGTGCTGCTTTGGGTTTGTAATGGTATAGGATCTTTTTGTCATGTGTAGGATCTTCTTGTCCTTTGGTGATATATTTTTTGTAGCACATATATTTTGGCAATGAACTTGAAGATTTAGGAAAAGGTGGTATTTGGCCATTTTGGCCGGTAGTCAGGTCTATAATAAAAACTGAGATACACTTTAGCTCAAGAAAAAAACCCCTTCATATAACATTCTTTTTGGATTGGTTCATTTGCTATATTAATTTTTTATAATTTGTCATTGATTTGAGCCTAAATTTTGAGGGGGCAGGACTTGTTATTAGTAATTGGGAATTGAGTTTAGAAAGTTTGTTGGTGGATAAGCTTCCTTAGAAAGGTGAATTCCGAGAAATTATTTGCTCTGTAGGTTCACAATTGTTCTATGGTGTGGGAATAGAAGTATTTAAACAATTAGGGGTGGAGATGATAGCTTAGAAAATGGCTGGTGGTATAAGAAAGAAGCTGCATTTACGCAGATTCCGTCCCTTCAGACCTGGAAAAGAATCAATTCAACCTGAACACTGACTGATTGGAGGACCTGGCTTCTCAAGGGTAGTATATTGCAATAATACAGAAAGTCAAAAGGTCCTAACTTATGGCAAAAATTATGTCAGAAGTACAAAGGTTAGTGTCTTGCACTTAGATCCTCTTGCTTTTACATTTTCTGCTGTAAAAAATCCTGTACTTTGCTACAGAAAACATCACAGTTCACTCATAGCATGGTGATATTTTGAGCTCTTCTGCTCAAGGTAATAATGTAAGTTTTTGAGAGATATATGGTTGAAGTGACATATTTTCATTTTACAGATCTTATAAACTTTTGAATATTTTGGAGTTTAGTAGTGATCAAGCCTTGTGGTTTTGGCAGTATGAATTGCTTGATGAAATGATGGACTTTGGGTTCCCGCAATTCACTGAAGCAACGATTCTTAGTGAGTTTATCAAGACTGATGCTTATAGAATGGAAGTGACACAGCGTCCTCCCATGGCTGTGACGAATGCAGTTTCTTGGCGTAGTGAAGGGATACGGTACAAGAAGAATGAAGTAGGTTGCTTTCTCTGTGCATGTTATTATTATTTAATTGAGCTGCAATGTGACATGTGAAATATTGCTTCATTCATTATAAATCAGGTTTTCTTGGATGTGGTGGAGAGTGTCAATATACTTGTCAACAGCAATGGGCAAATAATACGTTCAGATGTTGTTGCGGCAGTTAAAATGAGAGCATTTTTAAGGTGCATAATTTATATTTTCTTAGTAATTTTTGAGATCCCAAATTATTGAATTGTAGATGAATGTAAAGAGGGACATGTTGTAGTCTGAGCAAAATTGTTTAACAAAATAATAATGTTTTATAAAATCTCTTAGATCAAAGAAGAACACTGTGGTTAACTTACAGGGCATATATGTCAGTCCATGAGCATATGTTCTATCTCCCATTAAAGATCCAACTAACCATACTTCATTTGTTGTAGTGGTATGCCTGAGTGCAAGCTTGGCCTAAATGATAGGTTACTGCTGGAGGCTCAAGGTCGAATAGCAAAAGGAAAAGCCATTGATCTGGTTGATATTAAGTTTCACCAGTATGTATGCTTATCTTGTTAGTTCTATTTCTGTGGTGGTTTATGAAAATTATGGTCTTAGTTGAATGCTTTCCAAGTTAAGATGGTGTTATTCTTATTCCTGTTTCAAGTATATAAATATTATTTCTGCTAGGTGTGTGCGATTGGCTCGATTTGAAAATGACTGAACAATATCCTTCATACCCCCAGATGGATCTTTTGACCTGATGACATGCTTAGTACTCAGGTGAAGTTGATATTGCTTGCTCCAAATTAAAGTTTAATGATAATCAATTTCTGTGTTCCTTTATCTGTTCCTGCCATTGGCCATTAAGATGGACTTGAATCTGTTTGATCACATTGCATTCTGTCTTGTGATTGAGCTCCAGTCTTGATTTCGCTTTTGCAGAATTTGAGTCTCTAAGCTCAAATTTTTTATGGTTTTAGGTGAAACCTTTGGTTTGGGTGGAAGCACAGGTTGAAAGGCATTCTAGAAGTCGTATTGAATTCATGGTGAAAGCTCGGAGCCAGTTTAAGGAGTGTAGGTAATTTTCACTTTTTATCCAATAATTCTATGGGTCCTGTTCTTGTTTGTAGAAATGAAAATGGAATTCAATTTTAGAAAATATTTTGGAATGATCCTAAATTTCAATATTTTGCACTCATTCTAATGGGCCTGCATATTTGAAAAGGCAGAAAACAAGTTTTCGATGTTTCCTTAAATATAAAAATTGCCCTTTCTCTAGGCAAATTCTGAAGGGAGGTGATTTGCTGCAACCATGTATGTAGCAATTGTTGCATAAAGGGTAAGGTGGCAGCCAAAGAGAAGTGACATTTGCTGCCACCTTACCCAATATGCAGCAATTGCTGCATACAAGGTTGTTGCAAATCCTCTCCCATTTCTGAATGTAGCTTTTAATATTCCCTGCCAAATGCTTTGTGTGGTGTCTTTGGAAAGTGGAATATTCATACATTTGAGGAAAGGGAGTTGCTGGTGCCACATATCAAGTTTTCTTTTCTCAAGACTTTAGACAAGTAGACTTCCAATTGAATGTATGTGTTTTCATAGAAGGGGTTTTGAGGTTAGTAGCTATTACCGGGTTTTGGCTTCTGTGAGTGATCTTTCCTTTCCTTGGAGGAGCATTTGGAAGCCAAAGGTCCCCTGCAAAGTGGTTTTCCTTGTTTGGATTGTAGCTTTGGGGAATATTTTGACAATTGATAACTTGCAGAAAGAAAAGTTTTGATATTGGATTGGTTATGTGTACCTTTTTTTAACTAATATACAACTCATTAAATGATGTTTCTTTAAAAAGTTGGATTTTCTAAACAGGTCCAACAATTTGGGACGGAGGTAGTATTACTTATGTTGCACAAATGATAAATTTGAAATACTCACCCCCTCCCCTCAAATATGTTGTAACTGAAATTTTATTACTTTTGCTCGTCTGTTTGTTCTGATGCACTCTATGTTTTCCATTATTTTTGGAAGGTTTCATTAATGTTTAAACTCCCCAAGAAATTTGTTCACACATGCTTGAATTTTGTGTCCTGTCTTGGAGAAACTTCATCCGTTGCTTTGTTTTGTTCTATTGTAGGGTGAGAACTTAATTGTGGCAGTTGATGATGATGGCTGCTTTACTACAAAAATTTCTGAGTTCAGTGGGCAGTACATGAAACCTTTATGTATGAACTCTGAAGTTGTTAAGACAGCATTGCAGCAATTCATGTACAATGCAGATTATTATTTCTGACTCGCAAAGCTTTCCCTTTTCTTTTACAGTATTTGAAACCAAGAATGTTTGTCATATTATTTGGTAATTGAAGCATAACAAAAACCCAGCCAAGTCTTTGACTTTACTATTGTGTTGGCAGGAAAAATGATCAAGTCTCTTTTATACTTAGGGTCTATTTGGATACATTGATGCTAACTGAATGGCTAACTTAAGAAAATGATAGTGTTGGATGGGAAGGTAACTGAATGGTTTTCTAAATGTAAATCCTCAGCTCACATGAAATGGTTTTATAGAGATACATTGATGCTCTAAATGTTTTTGTTTTTCTAATTCAATATATTTACAACTGGAGATAAGAGTTGTAAATTTTAAATTCTGAATGTCATGACACACTCACAGATACCAACCAATTGATAAGTTTGAGTAATGTAAGAAAATAAAAAAAAATAAAAAAAGGGTCAGGGACGCTATTTTGTTTGGTAAGAAAGCAATCAGGAAGATTAGTACCCGAGTTTGGTGGACTCGGGTACTTCACAAAGTACTCGAGTTCACCAAACTCGAGTACCAATCTGCCTGCCAAATTTTTTTTTTTAAATAAAGCCTAAACACCCTAAACCATACCCAAGTTTGGTGGACTCGGGGTACTTCACAAAGTACTCGAGTTCACCAAACTAGGGTACCAATCTGCCTGCCAAAATTTTTTTTTAAATAAACACCCCAAACCATACCCGAGTTTGGTGGACTCGGGTACTTCACAAAGTACTCGAGTTCACCAAACTCGAGTACCAATCTGCCTGACAACAAAATTTTTTCAAAAAAGCACCTTGACCCATACCCGAGTTTGGTGGACTCGGGTACTTCACAAAGTACTCGAGTTCACCAAACTCGAGTACCAATCTGCCTAACAACAAAAATTTTTCAAAAAAGCACCTCGACCCATACCCGAGTTTGGTGGACTCAAGTACTTCACAAAGTACTCGACTTCACCAAACTCGGGTACTAATCTGCCTTGGAAAAAAAAATTTAAATTGCCTGACCCTTTTTTTGAGTGCAGTCATGCCCATTGCACATCAACTGTCACAACCCTAATTTCTGTAGTGCACTTCAAATCTTTACATCCAATTTGATTTTTTAGTTAACATTTTTGTTTGTTTGATAAGTTGATTTTGGTGAATGAAGCCAGAACTTCATGCAAATGGACAAGAGTACACTGCCAAAACCCATGAAATAATGCACAAGGTTTTCCTCCATAACTAAAGATGGCTTATATTGAAACAATCAGCCACCATTTTAACAATTGCAGATTTGCAACAAACAATTTCAAAGTTGGTACAACTAACTTCAAATTAATACTAACATATATAAAAGTCATTTGTAGCAAAACTCTTTAATCCATCGATTGAACTTGGCATGATACAATTATTTGTGAACAACATTATCAATTGGAGACCCCCATGCTTTCCCATGCATTTCTGAAATTGGAGACCCCCACTTTCAACGTGTAATCAGCTGCTACAACCTTCAGGTCCTCTAGCTGGTATTCATCTTCAACACCATCATCCTCTGTCTCACCAGTGGTTGCATCAACCTAATAGTATTGCGAAATGCATAAGTTAATAAAACAACTATGATACTGCACAAGTTATTGTTTTAACTAGACAAAGTAGGATACTGAGAGCTATCAACAACCACTAGAAAATAAGCTTCTTGAGTCTTCACAAAGCAAAATTTATGAGATCGTTTTCTATGGTATTTGCCTAAATGAAATTAGCACATAAAACCTATAAATTCTACAATGAAATAAAATAAAACCAATATAATGTTACTAGATAATAAATATTAGACTTAATTTTAGGGGCAGCAATAATATTTTTTAAAGCACCAAGAGAGGGAGGGAGATGCCATATTTGGTCTTTAAAATTTTATCCTTAAGTTTTAAAAATACATAATTGAATGGCATATATCATGCATTTTGTTTCAAGTTGCATTTAAAAGGATGCAACGGTTCAAACTTAGCATACCTAGTCCGCGAGACCACCACTCGTCGGTACCTCGTTCCGCTTAGGGCATGTTCTTCGGTTATGCCCCTCTTGGTCACACAACCCGCATTGCACCTTCCTCCCCCCCTCCTTCCATGGTGTGGTTCTCGGCCATTTCCTGCCCTCGTCCATCTCATTCCTGATTCGTGTTGAGACATGGCGACCTTTCTCTCGGATTAATCAGGGGTTAGGGAGGACCTTTCGAGTTTCTTTAGGATCTGGCCATGACAATCTATCTTTCAATGCAGGGAAAACGGGAGCATAGCTTCGAAACAGTGTGTCCACGCTATAACATGTGTCAATGTACTGCTCTGCATCATGTCGATACCTAATACAAACTGCAATGACATGTGAACATGGTATCTTGTACAGTTTCCATTTTTGACATGTGCAAGTTCTTTGCAACAAATTAACTGCATGTGTGTGATCCCCATGTCCAGCAGTCCCTGGATTATGTGCTGTATCTACTTGATATGATTGTTGTTGCGCGCTCAATCTCATCACCTTGTGATTCTCTGCCTTCACCTTATTTCTCATGAAGATATCCAAAGCATATTTAGTCCATTTTTTTCCTGAATTCAACTGCTCTATGCTCTTATTGCGACGATCATCAAAGTAAGTATTCAGTTTGAACCATGTGTATTTCACCATTGCCGTAATAGGCAGGCTACGAGCACCCTTTAGAACACCATTGAAGCACTCGGAGACGTTTGTAGTCATCGCCCCATAACAGTAACCCTTGTCAAAAGTTAAAGCCCATTTCTCTTTGGGCACATCCTTTAGATATTGGTGCGCATCTCGGTTGACATTTTCAATTAAATCGAAGGTGGCATTGAACTTTCGCTCCTGGGTAGCACTTGCTGCCCTCCATACTAGATTCTTTAAAGTTTCATTATTCCATCTAGTGTTGACGTTACTGCATAAATGACGAAGGCAGTAACGATGTTCTGTCATGGGAGGCCGCAAGGAAAAGTCTCGATTAGTGTCTCTGAAGATAGCTTGAATCCCAGGGTGTCTGTCAGATATGACACATAGGTGTCTTCGGTCGGTAACATACCTTCTTATACAAGCTAAGAACCAACCCCAAGTCTCTGTGCTCTCACTCTCGACAACGGCGAAGGCTAGTGGATAAATCTTATTATTAGCATCTGTCGCCATTGCAATCATCAATTTCCTTTATATTTTCCATAGAGGTGGGTTGCATCAATGCTAATCACGGGCCTACACTTCTTGAACCCAACAATACATGGACGAAACGCCCAAAATACGGACTTGAATGTACAGGTTCCTCGTTCATAATTATCGTCCACTAGTAACTTATACTTTGTACCCGGACTTGCATCCTTAAGTCCTGCCAAAAAACGCGGCAACTCTGCATAAGACTCCTTAAAATCCCTGTATATAGCTGCAACGGCCTTTTGTTTGGCATCCCATACCTTGTATGTGAATCATAATGATTACGTTAGAAATGAATGCAAGTTAAATAATTATAGTTGAAAAAAACAAATCAAGACTTGCAAGGCTATAAGATGAAGATAATATTTCTTTCTCCTTATTCCTTTTTTTATTTTTCGAATTTCAATTTCAATTTTCATAATATAAAGTATTCATGGATTTTGGGAAAAAATATCATGCTTATACTTCACAGAAGACTGATGTCTCTACATTGTATTGAAACAATAATGCAAGTTAAAGAATACCTTGTAGTGAGATACTTCATGTTTTAAGTCTGCCAAAGCAACGTGGCGTAAGTTCTTTATCATATACGCAGGGTCTTCTCGTATATAGCGCTCAAGTACATATGCTAGGGACGCCGAATCAATCATCCGACCATCATGAGCATTCTGAATTTTGTCGCACGTGTGGGGGCCCTTGCATTTTGCGATCTTCCAGACATTGTCTCCCTTGCAACAAATCGCACGGATTGACCATGGATAGGAATCATCCTCGCAACTCACCATAAGCCTCTCTGAGTTTGAATGCTCAGTTTTGAAGCTAAAATTCTCTCGCACTGCGTACCAGGTCAACGCATGTCGCACCGCCAATTTAGTCGCAAATACCATCCCTTTCAGTGGCTGCTCCCCAGGCGTCCAACTTGATACTTCCCCTTGCATAACCGGTGATGGATCAAACATATTATCCCAAGTGTTTTTGGTGAACCATTTCGGCGTAGGATCAAGACAAGGGCATGTGTCTTTATTCTCTTTTACAACCACATCTTCGATATGATCAACATCCTCATGTTCACCCATGGTATCTAGGAACTCCTCGAAGTCATCCCTAGTAACATCAATATGGGTTGCATCATCACCAAGTCTATGATCATCTTCATTTTTGAATGTGCCCCCATGCTGCTCATCATGAGATAAATACTCTCCTTCATGCACTTCCTGAGGCCTTTCCTCCTCCTCAGTTGAGTTCACATGGGAAAATGTCTGCCACGGTTCACTGCCGTACCCATCTCCTGTATTCTTTACACACCCTTGATAAGACTGTAATGGTATTGAGTCGATGTGCTCATCTATAGTTCCATCCAAAATAGTATGTTGTGAACCCTCTCCAGCCTCTACTATGGCGGGGTCAATAGTGACATAGAGCTCCGAAGCAACGAATCCTTTCACCACCATTTGTCCAACAACTTCCCACATCATCTTCACTTCGGCGCCACCCGATAACTGTAGTGAATTGTAGAAAACTTGGGTGCCTACAACCAGTTGAGATGCTCGATACACGATGGAGATGTTATGCCTAGACTGGTCTAACCCCATCGCCTTTAATATTCTTCGTTGCAAATTCATAAGGCCTATCCCACGTTTTACCCTAACACATTTTTGCTTTTGGTTTGAGCCTTGGTATGACAACCCATGCGACTCATGATAATACGTCTCTCCATCGTAGTACACATAAAAAATGTGAAAATCCATCACTGAGCTGCTATTAACAATATTAAAAGTTGTCATAATCTATAAATAGTTACATACATTTGGCGTATGAAAAAACCAATTTATATTGAAACTCAACCTCCTCAACTGTGTATAGACATATAAATAATTGAATCGAAAATCATAATGTGCACTTAACCATATATATATATTTTATACACATAAAATAATAAAAGGTCAACCATTTCGACTTTATTTTATTAAGCCAATTTCTTTGTTGAGTAATGATTTCATATTATTATGAACACCCTTATTACTGTAAAAGTCAACAAAATATCATATTACCTCTCTCTATCAACCTATGAGTTTTATACAACTAAGCCACACGCATGGGCGGAGCCAAAGGGGGGTGAGTGGGCCACCTGCCCCCTGACTCCTCCAAAAAAGTCTATTATATATACATGCTTATGTAAAGTGAGTTAGCTTCTGGCATAGAATTGAAAAGCAAGGAAACAATTTTCCTAAACAAACTGTACAAACATTACATGAAATAAATATGCCAATAACAAATCTTCCAATTGTTATTGTTTCGAGACACAACAAATCTCACCATATTTTCACAATACTCTTGTTTTTTGTTCAGATGAATCTTAAAATAATTTGTTGTTGTTGTTGTTGTTTTTTTTTTTTTTTTTTTTTTTTTTTAATTATTTTTTTTTATTCTGACTAATGATGTACTAACACCTTAATTTATTGTAAAAATTTTGTGAAATTTTGTGGTACGAAAACAACTCCTCCCACTTTAATCAATCTGAAACAATAAATGCCACAAAACTGAAATTGTTAAAGCTGATTACACTTTTGACCAATACTAACTCTTTTTATCTCCACACTGAGTTCACTACCTAAATTTACTTCTTTTCTCATTTGAAGTTCTGCCCGTGGAGCTCCAATTACACATAATAATAATAATAATAATAATAATAATATATCATTGTTTTTTAAATTGACAAAAAGTTATATATATATATATATCATTGAGTTCGGGTACCAATCATGTTTTACATATATATATATATATATATATATATATATAAAAGCAGTTGTACATATATATATCAACAGTTAATATTGCAAATCTCAATACATGAAACTCATGCACAAAAATCTCATACAAACACAATCTAAAAACTAAGCATTTAACTCTCACTATTGTAAAAATCTCATATCTAAAAACTAAGCATTATTACCTCTATGTACTGGTCAGAATAGGGTTGGCCCAAAGGATAAATGGACAGCACGTTGGTGGATGGAGACACTGACACTGAAAGTAGACTTGCAGATGGTGACCCAACACTAAAGTTTCTGACTCGCACATGGACTTGGAATGAGAGTTTTTGACTCACAGACAGAAATGGAAAGAGAGATACTTGGATAGCTTTTCTGAGGAGGAGTATTTCTTAAAAGGTACTCGAGCTCAAAGAACTCGAGTACCATTCATTGTGCATTTACCACACCAGTTCGCGTCAGTAAGTAGTTGTGCAATAAGTGTGGCAGATGGTACTCGAGTTTGTAGGACTCGAGTACTGTGTTAGATACCCGAGTCCAGGAAGCTCGAGTATGCCTCGGGTATAATCCAAAAGAAAGAAAATTTCAAAAAGGTTCATACTCGAGTATGTAGAACTCGAGTACTCTAAGGTACTCGAGTGCCTCAAGCTCGAGTATTTCTTGATTATCAAACCATAATAATTCCACATTTGCATGCAGCATATGGCCTGGGGCTTAACAAAACATGTAGATTGATACTCGAGCTTTAGGAACTCGAGTACTGTGTCCGCCATAGAAATTCCAGTCCGTGCTTGTGGATTGTCATGTAAAGTAGATTTTAAATGACACGTAGTTTAGATTTGATTTGGGGAGTAAAAAATAATAAAAATGATCGAGCCAAAATAAGCAAAATGCCCTAAACATCCCAGTATGGAAAGAGTTTTTTTTTTTTTTTTTTTTTTTTTTTTTTTAAATTTTGGTACTGGAATATGCATTTGGTGCAAAATGGAATTTAAAACATTGCTACGTAAATTAACCAATGGCCAATGATATAACCTCCTCTCCTTTAAAGAGAAATTCTATTGGTAAATACTATATAGTATATACTCCATCCTTCCTTCCGAAAAGAGACTAGCATATCTTGGGTAACAACTATACAATATCATTGTTACTGAACCAAATAAAGTCTATTGTTACTAGAACCTAAAGCAAGATTTTTCTTAGGTCATGAAAGCGCGCGCGCATAGATTAAAATATGGTCAAACCAAATAGAATTTAATTAAAGCTTTTGAACAATCAGCAACAGTAGTTTGCCCAACAAAACTACACAGCCATGAATTACGGGCTTTGGTAAGTGATAACCTTACAGAAGTCTATCTATAAATAGTTTCAAAGACCAACTGGAAATACATGTGCTTAAAGGATTTTAGGCCTTGTAAGCATGTCTTGGAATCCATCTCTTAAACAATGCAAAAAAACCAATAACAGAGTGTCCAAGTTCAGCATGAGCCTTATGCCCCAGCTACTTCAACCATTTCCTGTTCCACACTTGGCATAACTGGATAGTAGTGGTAATGAAGTTCTCCAACATCATCACCAGAGAGTGCATTTCCATCCATCAGGTCCCACATAATAAACTGATAAAAAGAACAAGTTCAAATTATGGAGGTCATACAAGTACAAATTGACAAACTTGCATACACAAAATATATGCGGCTGGCCTGTTCCGCCAAGTTCCTAAATAGTATGGAGGCTGGCCTGACAAACTTACACCACAATTCTCATGCATCCTATACATTGTATGCTATATAAATTGATGGAGTGCATAATATTTAAAAACGAAGGACCTAAATTCTTGCTTGCAATTACAAAATTCTAGGAACTCTTTCAAATTTCAATGTTTAGCCTTCAATTCAGTCCTCCCATACATCCATAAACCTAGGCAAAAAGCAGGGAGGAGGAGTTGGGAGGAGCAAGTATGGGTGCCCAAAAGCAAAATTCAAGTCCAAAAGGAAAGGATTTTCCCAGTCCTTTATTTTTTATATTTTTTTCCTTAGTAATATATGTTTTAATTGTTGCTCTTATATCTGATATTTCACTGAAAGTAATACTACCTACTGCCAATCAATATCATATGAAATAAGCTCAAAAAAAATCAACATCATTGTTTCCTTCAACAAATTTCAAGTAGACATTAGGCAATGTAAAATAATGGGAAAGAGCACACACCCATGGTCCAGGACACCATAAGTATAGGGTGAACCAGATCCAACTGAAAATCGTGTTCCTTTGAGCCTTCCTCCTTCACTGTCCACATAATATAGTCCAGGACCCTACAACCCATAGAGAATACAATCTTTAAAAATAAGCCTTGCATTTTCTGTTGACTAAAGATAGTTTTCCTTTGACTAATTTTTTTTTATGCTACCAAATACTGGAAATGCCAAAAAACTATCTTTACACAGGGTTTTCTGTCGAAACAAACGGAGTAAGAATAAATATTGTTGAGTTATTGCATTGCCTTCTAAGTTACCAAACTGTCAATGCATTGATAGAACAGGTTTTTAAGTGAAAGTGATCTTAATGTTTAGTACTTTACTTCAATTACTATTAAATACAACGAATTAATGTATAAATTATTTTGTGAATAATTTCAAATGGCCAAACCAAACAAGTTTATCAACCCAAACATTCAAATCCAAAGGGCCAATCATTTTCACGTTATAACTAAAATATGAAAACAACTTATCCACAGGAAAAAACTAAAGGAAAAAAGAAAAAGAAAAATCAAAGAGTTACTAAGTAGGTCTTGGAGCATCTGGCCAGGTTGAGAAAAAAAGTAGGATTATAGGGTTTATCCAATTATCTGGTGGAAATTTTCTCATAACTTGATTCACAACCAGATCAATTCAAGAAAACAGAAAGCCAAATGAAAATTAAAGACAAGAATTAAGGAAAGATAGAATTAAGTTAATGTTTCTTCTTTTATCATCATTATTTTGAGAACAGAAGATAGCATTGCCAACATAGGAGACTTTCGATCCAAGTTGAAAGTGGAAATGGGCAAGAGCAATGCCAAAACAAAATTTGAAGTAGCAAGGGAAGACAATAAAGCCTATGAGTTAACAAAGCTTATGTTACTAGATACAGTTGATTGTAGAAGAAGGTATTTTGTAGCAGAACTCAACCATTTTGGACAAAATGCTGCAGAATTGATAACATGTATTTAGATAGGACAAACGAGAGCATAACTCCATACAACCACATCCCAACACTTAGACGTGGCTACTACATAAACCCTAATCCATTATTCAACTCAAGTTAAGGTGTTTTCCAATGTCAAACATAGGCCATCATGTCTTTCCCACAACCTCAATAACAAGTTTTCATTCGGTTTGACATGCCCCCCTACTCCTAGTGCCCCTAACTTGAATCAAACACTCATTTTTCCTAATGTAGTCCTTCACCCTTACTGCACATGGCAATCAAATTGTACTTTGAGACAATTCTGGGATTAAACATTAAGATGTCTTTGTATTACATTGTACT
>JARYZH020002392.1:0-16152 GCA_030021035.2 Notholithocarpus densiflorus | reverse complement strand
CTCCCGCAACATCGTGATTCCTTATAGAGAAGCCAATTTGTTTTTGGGAGGAGTGGGGGAATGTTGAACCTAACCAAAATTTCTTAATTTCATTTATTTTTTATTTTTTATTTTTTATAATAATATAATTACAATGGGAGGGGGTTTGAACAATATGCATCTCTATTGAAAACACCAAAATGTATTATTTAAGTTACGAGATTTTTAGCTAAATTACAATATATATTGAATAAACATATTCAGATTTTAGCTGAAAAAAAGAAAAAGGAAAAAAAAAAAAACAACGCCCGTGGTTCACAATTCTTATCCATTTCACTTTTTATATATATATATATATATATATATATATATATATTTTTTTTTTTTCCCCCTGTGATATTTATATGACAATAGAAGGGCAAATGTTGAATAACCTTTCACCTTTCCTTAAGGTCTGGACCATGCGTTAAGATGGACCCCGCATGGACTTTGTATTTCTTATGTTAACCTCCAGCCAGAATCCCAGATGACACCGCCTATATATTTCCTTTGTTGCTAGCAAACAAATTCCGATTGAAATGCTCCCTATTTCTTCAACCTTTGTGGATATATATATCAACCACAAATCAGGTCAATGAAACTATCTGTATAAAAGAAATCTGCAGGAACCTATTTTGTTTATGTGATTTTGAAATAATATGTATAATGATGACACCAAATAGCTACCATGACAGGATCAAAAGAGAATCACCATTGGTAGCTACTAGCTAGAGAGTTATATCTATGTGAAAACGATTTGAATTTATAGTATCATATGAAGCTCTTCATGTCCAATGTAGCCTAATCATTAAAAGCAAAACATATTTATAAAATGGAAACAAAGTTCCAAGGCAATATCTGTCTACATTCGTAAAAAAAGAAAAAGAGAGGCAACATCTGTTTACATAAGGAGTATTTAACCACTAAGATAAACTTTTTTTTGACAAAAAAAAAAGCATGCTATGATTCGCGAAATTATAGCACCATCCATAATAAAGTTTTTCATGGACGGCTACCTCTCATCAGGCCCTAAGAGGAGCATTTGCCAGATCCTGTATCTCCATCTTACTCTTGATCACACGACTTTCTAGTGTTGTAATCTACTTTGTCCAAGTCCTCTGAGATACCCATGTACCCATACAGAATATGTTCCTCCACCTTTTCTCCTTGGTCTCCTGCATCCCAGCTTTTGCCGCTTTTACCATTGTTGGATGTTATTCTCTCAAAATCTACCCTACCGCGCTTATTTTCGTCAAAATACTTATGAAGCTTCTCTGCATCTCCTAGGCCAGTGAAAGTGCCCAAGAACTTTATGACCATGACACTTTTATCTGAGGGCCTCCCCAAGCACACTTTGATTCTTCCCCTTATAAAACCTTTCTCTGCCATAACAATGCAAACCATTATAATGCAGTGTATGGCATTGTATTTAATTGTTTAATTTTTTGCTCAATTTTCACTATTCACAGGCAAGCTGAATATTGTGACTGATTCAAATACTGCATATCATGAACATAAGCCATTAAAACAAAGTAAATTTTGTCCTTATTATGTTGTGGTGATCAAGATTAGAAGAAACTCCTAACAAGTATAGCTTTATGCCTACTCAAATTTAATTTTCAACCAATTGTGTTATACAGAACAGGTCATACAAAGTCACTTACCTCTTAGAAAAGCCTCAACCTCTTCGACTTTAACAACCTTCCATTTTCGCGGATTACTGTCTGACATAGAAATGTTGTGGACGACAATGAGAGGAGGCCAGAGTATCAAATCCTCTTTCTGAGCCAAGGCTTCTGCTTTGGGCAAGACCTCAGGAGACCATGTTATTGTGTCTTGTGGGACAACAGTATTCCATCCTAACAAAACACATATTGCTTTGTGAAGACCCTAGTGCTCTGATTTCAGCCCAACCTTCTGAGACATGAAGGCATGTGTTACTAGGCGTTGAGTATCCAAGAACTCCTTTGAATGGCTGAAACAATGTGCATTGTTAATTATAACAGTTTCAAGAGAAACATGATTGAACAAATTAACTTCTGTCAATTAGTGGTATCCAATCTAATAATAGTAGAATAATAGTATTTTTACAAAGTTTGTAAATTTCAATGGCATAACTAATGATCAAATGTTGTCATTTGTTGGTCATTATTTAAAGAAAATTTTCATAAATTCAAGAAATTTTTTTTTTTGGGTGATGAATTTTTTGTAAAGTCTAATAATATCTATACAAAGTTAGTACAACACACATTTTTATCTAGGCAAGAAATATTACTTAAAAAATATATTGATAAAATCAAAAGTCAACACCATAACAGTAACCACTATAAATTTTGTCCAAAACTCCAAATAAGAGAAATCATTTTGGTAACTAAAAGAACTTGGCTTAAAACAACAGGGAAGGAAAAAAATAAAAAAAAGAAAGCAACACCAGTACATCTCAGTCTATTAAGTCTCTATAATTAATTATAAATCTCTAGCGCGAGAGAGAGGAATTCTCTTAATTGCCATTCGAAGTCTTTGTTTAAAGTCAGTATTGGCCTGCCTTGAATCCAACAGCAATTTTTCGGTTCCTGTACATTATGAATGTTTTTGGTAGAATAATCATCAAATATGGAATGATACTTGCCAATTCTGAGAGAGTAGTATATGTTTTTCTTGTCTTGGATAATTGGCAAGTAAATCTTGTTACTCAATCCTCTTGGCACAACAAGTTCTAAGAAAGACCCTCCAAGACTAATATATAGGATTTTATTTCCCAAACTTCTCACAATACGATAGACAATCTTGCGAGGTTTCATCATGTTTTTATTTACTTGTAACTTAGGTAGTTCAAAAACATGAATTGGTGTCTTAGTGTCACCCTCCTCAACCACGAATATTGCTAAAAGCTTCCCTTCATCACTTTCCCCCAAGTAACTTCGATGAACTGAATCAAGCTTTTCTTGAATAAGGGGAATTTTATCATTATGATAAATAATCCAGTTGGGTTGTCGTTTGGATCAAATACTCCTAATCCTCCGTTCTCACCCAAACAATAGCACAATCCTTTGTGTAAGATTGGATTGCAATATGATGATGATGGCGTAAATTCTGGCCTTTTAATAATTGTATGGGAAGTCCAACGTTTTTCTCCACGTTTAATGAAGCCAAAATCATCCCACCCACAAATTCCAATAACAAAACAGTCAGAAGAAGTAGGCGGAGAAGAAAAACTCATGGTAATGAATGATTCTCTATTTGTGTATTTAGGGAGTTTTACTTTTTCCTTTGTGAAAGGATTGAAGAAAAAGACACTAAAATTGTCATAACCAAATCCAGTCAAGAGCAACCAACCATACTTTGAGAAGCGAATACGTGCATCCAATAATTCTGGAATGTCGATCTCACATGCATCGTGCTTTTGATTGGTACGCAGGGTGAAAGAATGAGCATTTATGCGAGCCAACGGACATTAAACATGGAGATAGAGACCATGGAGAATCAGTTAAGGTTGAGACCGCTGGTCGAGGAGGAGGAGTGCTTGATCGCCATGATTTGCATATTACACGAAAGGTTGCATATATGTAATCCCTTTTTATTTTCTTGATTTTCTTGATCTTCGGTAGAATATCTAACAATTTGTTTGGCCATGTGTAGTTCCACTCCCGTCGATTTCTTCCTTCTTTACGTAAAGGCTATATTGGAAAGAGAAACAATATCACCCTTGTACAGGTTTCTCAATTGAAAGTACAATTATAGAAAACGAATTCAAATACTGTCACAAAGTAAAGAGTTTCTCAAATAAAAATAATTTGAACACAAAATATTTTGACCAAAAAAAAAGAAGAAGAAGGCAAAGTTAAGATTAAAAACAAGTCCTCCTATTAAAAGTGTGGTCCTAGAGTACGTGAGGTACATCAATTAGAATTCTCAAAATACAAAACCTTTACTTCAATATTGCGAATTGAAATTTCAATAGAAACTGGATAATAAAAGTTGTACATGATACCTTGATTTCGTTAAAAGAAAAAAAGAGAACCAGATAAAAAGTCGATGATACCTTGATTGCTTTCAAGCTTCTTGGCTCTGAAACATCATCACCACCATAAATCAATTGCTTTTCCTTATTAAAGGAATTGTTTCTGTCGTCAACCTGAGACTTCTAATGCACTATTCGTCTTTTATAAGCTACTAGCTACAGACCCGCGCTTTGTGTGTAATAATTTTTTAGGTAAAATACTATTTTAGTCCCTAAACTTTATAAAGAGTTAAAAAAAAATAGTTTATCATATTTTTCATAATCTTGTCTATAATGTTTCTTATCATTATCATATATTTACTAATTAATGATTTGCTTAACATAGACATTAAATAAGAGGTAGAACTGTTTATTAGATTTTTTAAAGTCATGGTATATGAAGATTATATATATATATATATTTATATATATATAATTAAGGTTAAATGAAATGTAAAAAAAAAAAAGATTATAAAATTTTCCAACTTTATTTCTAATATATTTTCTAAATTACTGAAGAACATCTCATTTTTAGTTATGATAGGAAATATAAATTCCCTAGTTAGAGTTTGATTAGTTTTACGTTTAAAATTTATATTATTATATTTAATTATTGATTATTGATTTTATTAAGTGAATGTAATGGTTGATTTTATTGCATTATAAAGTTTTCAATGTCCTTTGTATAGTCATCTCTATTTTATTTTTTACTCCTCTTAACCACTTTTTTATTTTCCAAATAATGGTTACTAATTGACGTTTGATTTCATTTATTTTTTTCTTCCTTTATTTATTCTTTATTACTTTGTTTGTTCCTTCGCTAGTTGTAATTTTTATGATTATCAATAAGAAATAGATATCATGGATGACTTAAATAGTTATTGATGTAGTTACGTTAGTGCCTTAGTGGTATCTCAAAGGTTTTTTTTATGCATGTCAAAGGGTTTTTTTTTTTTTTTTTTTTTTTTTTTTTTTTTTTTTTTTCCTTCTGAATTTTCAAGGAAATATGAAAGGCATTTCTCTAGTTTGGTCTCAATCAATTAAGAAACCCATAATATCTTAACGGAAGTAGTAATTTTTTTTAATGTATGAAGTGGTTAGGTTAGTGGTATGTCAAAGTTATAAAGAAATAAATAAATGAAAATTCCAAGGAAATGTAAAAGGTCTTTTTAAAAAAAAAAAAAAAAAAGAAAAGAAATGATTACTAATTGACCACTTTTTTATTTTCCAAATAACGGTTACTAATTAACATTTGATTTCATTTCTTTTTTTCTTCCTTTATTTATTATTTATTACTTTGTTTGTTCTCTCGCTAGTTGTAATTTTTATGGTTATCAATAAGAAATAGATATCATGGATGACTTAAATAGTTATAGATGTAGTTATGTTAGTGGCATGTCAAAAGGAATTTTTTTTTTTTTTTCCTTCTGAATTTTCAAGGAAATATGAAATGCATTTTTCTAGTTTGGTCTCAATCAATTAAGACATCCATTATATCTTAATGGAAGTACTAATGAGCCTTAATTTTTTTTTTTTTTAATGTATGAAGTGGTTATATTAGTGGTCTATCAAAGTTAAAAATAAATAAAATTCCAAGGAAATGTAAAAGGTCTTTTAAAAAAAAAAAAATGGTGACCTTTTGAATTGTAGAAATATGATTGTTTTAATTACCTTGTTTATGGATTTCATATTTAGTCATAAACATTTAAATTAAAGTAGATGAATATATAAATACAAAATTATATGTAAAGTTACAACCGCACAAGATAAATATGTATATAATATAAATATATATATATAAATATAGTTCTTGATTATTCATGAATCATTATTTCATTGTTTACTTATAAATATCTAAATTAAAGTTTTTTTTTAAGAAAAATATAATTAAAATAGATGAATATGTAAAGGTAAAATTATATGAAAAGTTAAAACTACTCAAGATGAACGTTTAACCACTAGTAGATATATGTTTTTTGAAGACTAAAAGTATGCTTGATTGCTTTAGTTGGAACTATATAACTATGCAAATATTGTTGCGAGTGGTTCCATCATTTACAAATTATCAAGTTTGGTAGTCTTACATAATAGATATTTCATTTAGCAAAAAAATTTACATGAACTTCTCTTTTGTGACAACCTTTTTTTTTTTTTTTTTTTGCCGAAACAACTTAAGAATATTAAGACTTAAGTTACCACATTTGGTAGCTGTAAAATACGTCAGTGATATAAAAAATAGAAAATTTTTAAATATTTAAAAGCATTTTTAGTAGATTGTAATATAAAACATTTTTTCTTAATTTTGTATGTAACTTTTCCAAGGCATGCTATGTAATATAATAGGAGCATTATATTATTATATACTATATGTATAATGCAGTAGAATAATATTTAATAATCAAAGAGAATAAAAAAAAAAAAACAACTTAAAACACAAAACTAAATCACATCAACCCAAAGTAGAATTCTAATTAACACAAAAGTTCATCAACCTAAAGTATGGATACAATAAAAAGAAAAAATCAAACAAAAAATGAAAAACAAATTGAGAGAGAGAGAGAGTAACCTTTTTTGTGTGAGAAAACTATGCATAGAATGGACAATAAAATGTCAAATTTATAGTAAGATGTTGAGAATAAGAATAGTCAAAATAAAAGAAGATAAAAGGGTAGAGAGAGAATGAAATTAAGGTAGAAAATAGTGGGGAGATAAAGAGGTAAAAGGGAGGGAGAGTTAAAAGATATTTTAATTTTTAAATAATGGAGTTTTTAAGCTACCTTAAATGAGAAAATGTTTTAAAAAATATTTAGGAAAAATTGGAAACAAAAAAGATAATGACGTGGCTGCTGATGTGGCTCAATTAGAGCGTAGCAACAATAAATGCTACGCTTCAACTTTTAGATATACTAGTCGCATACCCGCGCGTTGCGCGTGATAATTTTTTTAGGATGGTCTCATTAAATATTTTATTAATACTAGAATTTTAGTTATTAACCATTGGTTTTTCATTAGTTTTTAAGTTAATAAAAACCTTAAATATACATTTTTTTTACCTTTATACACACACACACACACATATATAGTGAATCTTTACACATACCTTTAAGAAAACTCTATATATTCTACTATCATTATAGACTACTACTCCATAATGATAGTGGCTAATTAATTTTATATATTTTTTTAGTGATCTCATTTGTAACGCTTCTTACCATTATTATATATTTACTAATTGATGATTTACATAACAAAGACGATAAATGAGAGGTAGCATTATTCATTAGATTTTCGAAAGTAATAGTGTATGAAAATTATATAAATATATATATATTTATATATATTATAAATAAGGTTAAATGAAATGTCAAAAAATGGATTTTTAAATTTTCTAACTTTATTTCTTATGTAATTTCTACTACTATCAGAGAACATCTTTTTTTTAGTTATGATTAATATGGTTTTCATATTTAGAGTTTGATTAGTTTTAAATTTAAATTCAGTACTATGATTGTATTTAATTGTTGATTATTGATTTAATTTTTTAAGTGAATTTAACGGTTTATGTTACTACATTGTAAAGTTTTTAATGTTCTCCACACAGTAATCTCTATTTTATTTTTTACTTCTCCTTATAACCTCTTTGTTTTCCAATCAACGATTACTAATTAACGTTTGGTTTTTTTAATCTACTATTTACTATAAATTTGTCACTCTTTTCCATTCTTTGCATAATTTTCTCTCACAAAAAGGTTTTCTCTCTCTCTCTCTCTCTCTCTCTCTCTCTCTCTCTCTCTCTCTCTCTCTCCATTGGCAACCTATCGTTTTCCAAAATTTGACGATGATTCTGTAACATTAAATATGCATTATTAGTTTTTTTTTTTTTTTTTTAATTTAGTGTTTCTAACTTGATTTGTTTTGTATTTCATTATTCCTTTTGTGGGGACAATTTTTGCTTCAAGGCCAAGGGCTAGACCGGTTGGAGCCTTAGGCATTTTTTGTTATCCCACATTGGAAAGATTGCCTTCCTCTTTCTACCTTATAAGGGATGAGCCAATGGAGATAGAGTACCACTAGTTTGGTGAGTGTTTCCCTAGCATTACTCCACTTAATGTGGACAATTTTATTTATTTAATTTAGACAAAATATTATATTTCAAATTTTTTTAAATAAAAAAGGAGTGGAAATATAAATAATTTAATGATATATATGGGGGATGTGGCTGAATTTAAATGTTAAATAAAATGATATGAGAAAAAAATAAAAATAAAATACATAACAATAAACACTAACTTATCCAAATAATTCTATGTAATATAATAATAGTACATTCTTATATACTATTTTTAATTATTTATAATGCAATATGATAATATTTAACAATCAAAGTCATAAAAAACTTAAAACACAAAACTAAATCCCATCAACCAAAATAGAGTTCTAAAAAATACAAAACTTTATCAAGCTAAAATAGAGATGCAAGAAAAATAAAAATAAAAATCCACCAAAAAATTGAGGGAGAAAGAGTGGGAAATAACCACTTTTTTGTGAGAGAAAATTATGTAAAGAATGGAAGAGTGAATGACAAATTTATACTAAGAGGATGATAATAAAAAGAAACAAAATAAAGGAAGATAAAAGGAAAGAGGAAGAGTGATATCAAGGTAGATTATTTGGGGAGATGAAAAGGTAAAGAGAAGGTGAAAGGTTGGAGAAAGTGTAAATGTAAAAAAAAAAAAATGAGTACAATTTGATGAGCACAATTTTCTTTTATTTGAATTTAAGTAAAATATTACATTTTAAAAAAAAAAAAGCTAAAAAATATAAATATTTGATGATAAGAAGGATGTGGTTGAATTTTGATATTGAGTAAAATAGAAAAGAAGAAAAAAATAAGAAAAATTAAAAGATGTAACAATAAACACTAAATTATCCAAATTATGCTATGTAATGGAATACTATTTTATTTTTATTTACTATCTTTAATTTTTTATAATGTAATCGGATAAAATTTAACAATCAAAAGGCAAAATAATAATAATAATAATAATAACTTAAAACACAAAACTAAATCGTATCAACCTAAATTAGAGTTCTTAAAAATACAAAAATTTATCAACCTAAAACGGAGATACAATAAAAAATAAAAATCCACCAAAACATTGAGAGAGAGAGAGAGAGAGAGAGAGAGAGAGAGAGAGAGAGAGAGAAAAAAAAAACCTTTTTGTGAGAGAAAATTATGCAAAGAATAGAAAAGAGTGACAAATTTATAGTAAGAGGCAAGAGATAAGAAGAGACAAATAAAGGATGAAGGGAAAGATGAATAGCAATATTAATGTAAAGGGTAGTGGGGAGATGAAAAGGTAAGGGAAGAAGAAAGATTGAAGAAAGTGTAAATATTTAAAAAATAAGTGAATGTAAAAAAAAATTATAGGAAAATTGGAAATAAAAAAGAAATATATATAGATGTTAAAATCGACAAAGATGAATATGTAAAGTCAATAATATATATATATATATATATTGTAAAAAAAATAGGAATAAATAATAATTAATAATTATGTGGTGAATGACGTGGCGATGAGGTGGTGCAATAGGAGCTCAGCAGCAATAAATGCTATGTTTCAATTTTTAGTAATATATAGACTAGAGGAGTCAAACTCAACTTATTAACTTAAATTTAAAACTCTACACTTCTTCTTTTTTTTGTGAATGGAAAACTTTTATTAAAGCATTACACCAATGCTGAATGTTCAGCCTCGTTACAAATTATATTATCAAGATTCAAAAGGTTCAAGACCATAAAAAACATCAAAAGAACCTACTACATACACTTGTTCTTACAATAACATGCTCTCCCACTTCTTAAATTTCATACATATGGTACCCACATATATTCTAGTTTACATTTTTTTTTCCTCTAATTATTTTGCTACAAAGAAAGAAAGCCTAATCACACGTCTGCTGATGGTAAACTAAGATTAGTTGGTGGGGTCTCAATGTTTGGCTCAATCTTCCCCATCATATATGCATGCTTAATAGATTGATCATCCTCATCATGGTAAACATAAGCAAAACCACCATGCCTTGTCATATCCATGCCTGCCACCTCATCATCTCTTGACACTCTTAACAACTTCATTTTATTAAGCAAATAAAATAGTGGTCCCATTGTGGCCGTCACCCACCCTGACACCACCAATATTTGTACAATTTGTGCTGCCAATAGCTTCCATCCACCTCCCATAAACAACCCGTATGGTCTACCGGGTTGACCAGGATACACTTCATTCACATACGACGTCGTTGCAAACAATCCTGTGAATAAAACCCCCCACGCTCCACACCCACCATGTAATTGTGCAGCCTCTAGTGGGTCATCATATTTTAACTTCTCTGCAAGCTTGTTGCACCCAATCAAAACCCAAGATGCCACAAAGCCACATATGATTGCTGCCCAAGGTTCCACAACTGAACACCCTGAGGTAATTGCAGCAAAACCCGCTAGTAGACCATTACAAACATCTAGCACATTCCAATGACCCACCAATAAGCGCTTGCTAAACAAGGTTGTAAGGGCAGCTGTACAACCAGCCAATGTTGTGGTGACAGCTGTTCTCCCAATGGCACTCCATTGGCCGTAATAAGACCCACCATCCCCATATCCTTTTGCTATCGTGAGAAATGAACCGGGGTTAAACCCATACCAACCAAACCATAACAAGAATGAACCAAGCACAACTAGAGACGCGCTATGACCACGTAAAGCCACGGACCGGCCCGCTTGGTCAAATCGGCCAACTCGTGGGCCTTCAATAAACGCACCCCAGAAGCCCGCTATGCCACCAACCATGTGAACCACTCCCGAACCAGCAAAGTCAATGACACCCGAACTGAATAAAAGATCACTAGTCCGAGTCGGGCTAGCCCAGCCGTCACTAGACCAAAACCAATGTGAAACTATAGGGTAAACAAAACCGGTTAAAAAGGAAGAGTAAATCAGATAAGCCACAAATTGGGTTCTCTCAGCAATGGACCCACTAGTAATTCCAGCAGCCGCTATTGCAAATGCCCATTGGTAAAGAAAAAAGCTATAGTCTCCAGTGGGCTTAGGATAGTCTGTTAGACCAAAGAAGTGGCGACCAATAAATCCATTAGAGGGAGAACCAAAAGCAAAGGCAAAGCCGAAGAGATAGTAAGAAAGGCCACCAGCTGCAGCGTCAAGAACATTGGTGAGCATGATGTTCATGGTGTTCTTGGCACGGACAGATCCAGCACATAGCATGGCAAAGCCAAGTTGCATGGCGAACACAAGGTAAGCAGAGAAGAGGAGGTATGTGTTGTCTATGGCATAGGTTGTGTCACTGAGCTTGTTGGCTATGGTGTCGAAGCGAGTACAGAGGTAATTGGCCACGGCAGTGGCGTTGGCAGTGTTAGAGCTGAAAAGGGGTGCGAGGTCTGAGGCTGAGCAACTTAAGGAAGCCATGGTAAAGCTTGTTACTTCTTGGGTGAGAGAAAGAAATGCAACAAAGAAGTGAAGGAATACTGGAATAGATACTTTGTGGTTTTATTTATAGACCAAAGGGATATAGAGGTCTTATAATATATTCTCATTTTCATAAGAAAATTACCTTTAATCTTCAAGATTTTTTTTTTATCCTATGGCATGGTAAATTTTGGTCGTGAGGCCTTCTTCACGTTACACGTGGAGAAGTTTTAGTAAATCACAACGTTATGTTATTCTTAATGAGCTTTTTTTAATTCATAAATTAATTAACAAATGTCTAGTAAATCCATAGTTTTGAAACCCGGACCATTCAAAGAACCGTAAAAGGGAGATGTTCAAGGTTTTTAAGGACGGACCGAAGTCGAACTGAAGTCGGACCATGATGACGTAATAATTAATTAATATGAAATAAATAAAAATTAATGCATAAAAATTAATAATCTTGACTAAACATTTAAAGAAATTCAAGTATTTGAAGACCACTAAAAATAAAATGATATTTTTCATAGTTTATTATAGATTTTAAATAGATATTTTCTTATCATTTACTCCCTCTGTCCCACTTTATTTGTCCTCTATTCCATTTTGAGTTGTCTCAAAATATTGTCCTGTTTCTAAAAATAAAAGTCATTAATTTACTAATGTTCCTATTATACCCCTATTAATTTACTAATTCAATCTTTTGATAAATTTATTTAAGGGTAGTTTTGAAAACTTATACATTTTTAAAAGGTAGACAAGACAATAAATAATGTTCCCTTAAAAAGTTTGACTTTTCAAACAGGATAAACAAAGTGGTACGGAAGGAGTATAATATTTCAAAAAATTTGTACAATAGTCAACATAACAGTACCTTTGAAAGCCATGATTTATGCCATTAAAATATTTTAACTATTTATTAACCATTTAACAGATTAAGAACGGTACAATTTTAAAGGGGTTATAAATGATAATTCCAAATTTCAAAGTTTAAAAAGTTTGACTTTTCAAACAGGACAAACAAAGTGGGACGGAGGGAGTATAATATTTCAAAAAATTTGTACAATAGTCAACATAATAGTACCTTTGAAAGCCATGATTTATGCCATTAAAATATTTTAACTATTTATTAACCATTTAACAGATTAGGAATGGTACAATTTTAAAAGGGTTATAAATGATAATTCCAAATCTCAAGGTTTAAAGTTTCAAGGTGGCTAGCTGGTAGGCATTTGAGCATCTGACCATGGCTTCTGAATATCATCATTGACTTTATTGTCACTGTGATTGTGACATTAAATATCATCATTGACTTTTGTATGTAGTATAATGAATAGTATAACTTGCCACATCTTTCTTAAAAGTTACCATGGCTTTTGAGTGGAGTTATGGTATGCCTTTATGTTAGAACTCATTTCCCTCTCACTTGTGTGTGTGTGTTTGTTTCTAAAAAAAAAGAATGGGTAATTGTTCCACATTACTTAAGAGAGTGTGTTGTGTGTAGTATAACTTGCCACACCCTCCCTTAAAAGTTACCATGGCTTTTAAGTGGAATTGTGGTATGTCTTTTTGTTAGAACCCCTTTCCCTCTCCCTTGTGTGTGTGTGTGTGTTTGTTTCTAAAAAAAAAGAATGGGTAATTGTTCCACATTACTTAAGAGAGTGTGCTGTGTGTAATATAACTTGCCACACCCTCCCTTAAAAGTTACCATGGTTTTTGAGTAGAGTTGTGGTGTACCTTTGTGTTAGAACCCCTTTCTCTCTCCCTTGTGTGTGTGTGTGTGTTTGTTTCTCAAAAAAAAAGAATGGGTAATTGTCTCACATTACTTAAGAGAGTGTGTTGTGTGTAGTATAACTTGCCCTACCCACCCTTAAAAGTTACCATGGCTGTTGAGTGGAGTTGTGGTGTGTCTTTTTGTTAGAATCTCTTTCCCTCTCCCTTGTGTGTGTGTGTGTTTGTTTCTCAAAAAAAAGAATGAGTAATTGTTTCACATTGTTTAAGAGAGTGTGTTGTGTGTAGTATAACTTGCCCCACCCTTCTTAAAAGTTACCATGACTTTTGAGTAGAGTTGTGGTGTGCCTTTATGTTAAAACTCATTTCCCTCTCACTTGTGTGTGTGTGTTTGTTTCTAAAAAAAAGAATGGGTAATTGTTCCATATTGCTTAAAAGAGTGTGTTGTGTGTAGTATAACTTGCCCCACCCTCCCTTAAAAGTTACCATGGCTTTTGAGTGGAGTTGTGGTATGCCTTTGTGTTAGAACCTCTTTCCCTCTCCCTTATGTGTGTGTTTGTTTCTCAAAAAAAAAAAAAAAAAAAAAAAAAAGTTACATTGCTTGAAAAGAATATCTTACTTACCATTATTTGAAGATCGATTATTATAACTTCTAGACAGAAAATGTGGCGTATAGATTCCGTGTTTTATTCTTTTGTGAAGGATTAGTTTCAGTATCATCCTAATGGCAATTGGCTAGAACTATTATCTAAAGTCTAAACCAACAAAAAGAGACTCTAAATTTCCTGATAACAAAGTATTAAAAAAAAAATCCAATCAATGTAGATCCCTCAACATTGTGTTATATGTATACTTATAATTTCATTTTGATAATTTAGCTATGATCCTTGACATTTTCTAAGGCTTAATATAGGTTATTGAACACACACAAATAATGCCAACTTGCAACTTCAAAAGTATTTAACGGTTCTTGACACAAAGAATCTCTATGTAAATACTAACTGTTGATAACTTGTTTCTTATGGAAATGACAACTGGGTTTCTTTATTTTATATCCAACACATCAGGGTTTACCATATAATTAGTAATCCGTGGTCCTAATTAACTTGTTTAGTTGTTTTGCTTACATAATCACATTTTTCTATGTGTTTCTTTATAATTTATCAGTGGTCCTAAATCATGAATCCCCGATGGCTGCAATTGTTCTCGTAACCACTGCCAGTTTAACAATTTTTAATTATACTGAAAGGCATGGGAAGTGGTGTTTGACTTTATGATAAGCTCTGGTTTGGATTTTTTTAAGTAAACATATTTCTTTTTTATTTCTCAAGAGTTTACTTAAAACTAAACAATCTAAAAAAAAAAAAATTCAAATTATAAGAATGAGCACAAATAATTTTAGATTACAGAATCTTTATGGTTTATCAAAGAATTTTAAATGAAATTTATAAAGTCACTCATAATTAACCATAACTAGTCGTGGACCTCGCGTTGCGCGTGATCGCATTAAATTTATTTATTATTTCATTTTGGACTAATTTAATAAATAGTAATATAATTTATAATCATATTTTAATTTATTATAGGAACAATCACAAATGTAATATATATATATATATATATATATGAGCTGGATTCAAGTTACACCTAGTGTAACTCTAAACAATATTACACCACTCAATATTTTTTAATTGGATGCGAATATTGACAAATCCACCGTTAGATTACATTATCTTTGTATATTCTTTATACTTGCAAAATTCCAAAGTGATCAAAAATTAATATCCATGTCATCAATCAATTGTTAAAATTCAAATTTTTGTAATTTAAAATAATGCATAAAAGATGAGTTTATAGATCAAATGGTAAATAGCATCCAATTGATATGAAAATTGACATGCATGTTAAGAACATATAGAACATGTAATTCAACGGTTTGATTTTCAAAATATTAATTCAATAATAAGTTATTAGGTGGTGTAACATTATTTAGAGTTACACCAGGAGTAACTTGAACCCAACTCTCTCTCTCTCTCTCTCTCTCTCTCTCTATATATATATATATATATATATATTAGAGATGAGAGATGCTACGTCCACAACATTTTTACAACAAATCACAGGTGATTAGTTGTTATTGGTTCAAATTTGAAACTAACACTAAGATTACTTTTTTGCCCTAACAATAACAACCAGTAACAACCTGTCACTTAGGATTTGTTGTAAAAATATTATGGATATAGCATTTCTCATTAGAGATAGGTTCAAGTTACACCTGGTGTAACTCTTTAGAGTTACACATTTTCTAAATCATTGGATTTAAGTAGATCCAATGGTCAAAAAAGGCACTCATTAATGCTAATATTCTAATTAGAATCTCATTAATTATCCATTATTTATTGCATTCCATACCTCTCTCTAAAGCTAAAAAAACACAAAAAAGTATACATCTCTCTATGATTTTTTTTTTCCCACCGTTTCTCAAAACAAAAAAAAACAAAAAATAGTCCAAAATAATATATATATATATATATATATATATAATACCAAAATAATAAGTATGTTAATAGTCCATTGGCACATGTAGGATGCAGAAAAAGGCCACCTTGGTGCTGCAATAATTCATTATACAATCCTTTAAAAGTTGGGAGCCACACACTTGGTTCGACTGCAACAGTTCCACCATGAATCTAAGATTGTGTTTACATGGGACTCTGCGAAGCCCAAACAGTCCCCTGCCGAAGTATCCATTTTTCTTCTTTCCTTAAACACTATGTCACATTTTCACCAAACACACTTCACAGAAGAAAATGTTATTTAGTGAATAATTCCCATTGAAATGTGTTTGTTCAATGCATGTATTATACGAGTATTTTCCAAAATTCACCATGTTCTGTATTTTAAAGAAAAAAAAAAAAAA